>PVJH01012047.1:38704-66254 GCA_004026705.1 Nesogale talazaci
GGGGGGGGGGGGCCGCAAAGGGGGCAGTGTGGTGAAGGTCTGGGACTAGAGCCTAGCTAAGGGACGAAAGCTGGAAAACTTTATTGGGGTTGAGTTGGGAGCTAACAGGAAATGTGCTGTGGATAAGACACAGAATTCAAGGAGGGGAGGTGGGGACAGCAAGGCAGCTGAAGCCAGCTCAGAGAGAGAGAGAGAGAGAGTGTGTGTGTGTGTGTAAGGTGGGGTCAGGGAACGACTGGCATAGAGGCCCCGGGTTTGACTTGGACGTTTGTGGTGACCTTCGGGGGAAAAGGGGGTGAAGAAGTTGAGGTAGAAGCTACCCAGTGACTCATTAGCTGCACGGGCCAGCTGTTTGCTGCGATTTGAAAGTGCCTCCACCCATGTATGCGTTGCTCCTTGGCTAAGACCATGCATCTCCTGCCCGTTTCAGATGAAAAAAAAGATCTTGACCATGAGACTGTGGTTGAGGAGCAGATCATTGGGGAGAACTCCCCTCCTGACTACTCGGAGTACATGACGGGAAAGAAGCTCCCGCCCGGAGGGATCCCCGGCATCGACCTCTCGGACCCCAAACAACTGGCAGAATTTGCCAGGTAAGAACGTTCTAGTAGTGGGGGGAGGAGGGAGGGCTGGGGGAGGGACGGGGGAGATGCACACAGTGACTTGCATCACAGAGTGGTTTGTAGCCCCTCTCTAGGGAGATGCCTGAAAACAAAAGCCTGGTTGGTTTATTTTGGGTGATAACTGCTAGTCCCCCGAGAAGCAGCATGGCAGACAATAATCTGAAGCAAACATTCTTTATTTGCTTCCTTAATTGGCATGACTTCTGAATAAATTAGCCATCTTCATATGGTCTCTTGTATGTGGCTTCTGGTGCATCTTAAAGGAGAGGGCATTGCAGTGACTGCTTTGGGGGCAGAACTCTGGCAGAACAGGAAGGTGGTCATAGCATCCACTTTCAGCCTGGCAGCGGTCATGCACCAGGGCTGCATCAAATCCTGGTGTGTGGGACCCTGGGGTGTGTGGTCCGGTGAACCGTGTGCGTGCTCCTCTCTGCAGAATGGAGTGTAGCCTTGCCCCACTCTGCTGGTGACGACAAATAGGTTTGCAAATCAGATGTATAGTTGGGCGTGTCCCGACCCCGTGAGTCTGAGATGTGTGATTGTGGGGTCAGATTTTCTGAGAGATTGAGCCAAGTCCCGTGCCACACTCTTGGAATATTTTACTGTGTTCTGGCGCCTGGTTCTGTATACTCAGAACAGAATTCCAAGGACACAACTGGAGGGAGTGTTTGATGTTGGTTGGCCTCAAGGAGCTCCATGGCCCCGGTGGGCCTGGGTCGGAACTCTAAGAGCCTGGTAGGAGTGAGCAGGGAGTCTGCTTTCACCTACTGCCGTCGGTCCCTGCTGACCCGGAGACTTGACAGGACAGTGGAGCCTGTTTTCCTGCCCTCTCGGAGAACAGCTGGGGTTTGCATGGCCCATCTCCTGGGAGCAGCCAACCACCTCACCACTGTGCCTCCCTCCAGCACGCTGCCTTTGAGGCAATTCCAACTCACAGGGACCCTGTCCTCAGGATCTTTCTCCTGCAGAGCAGAGCAGGCTTCCCTGTGTGGGCTACAGACCCTGCGTATTCAGGAAACAGCAGGAGGGAGCATACAGAGTTGGCTTCCCTTCCTGGGTGATGGGGAGGTAGGGAGAGGGCGTGGTTTCGGTGTCGGGGAGCCAGTGTTTGGTTCTGTTGTCCTTCGTGATGATGTGACTCCTAGGAACCCTGTGCCTACGATAAAATGACGCTGCTCAACTGGCCCTGGCCACTGCCATGCGGGAGGGGGAGGGCATTGTTGTAGCTGCATTCAGTCCATTTCAAGCGCCTTCCTCTATTTTTGCTGACCCCGTTTTTGGTTTTAGGTGGTACTAGAAGACCCAAGTTTAGAAAATAAGTTAGGGCAAGACAAGGGTGGCTAATTCCTTGGAAATGGGGGAAGTTTATGGAAAGAAAAGACCTCAACCTAAGAAAGCCCTGTGTGCAGAGAGCCAGGCCTTGAGCAGAAAGCAGACTTGTGCAGAAGAGGAGAGGTGACCTTAAGCAGTCCCAACTGCATACAAGCTGGAGGACCCAGAGAAGGAAGAATCGGCTCCCCAGATAGGTGCGTGAAGCCTAAGAAGAAAGGGAGGGATCCCATGTGAGGGACTAGTTGTGGGATCTAGGGTCAGTGGTCCCTGGCATTGCTGGGACAGCTGGGTTAGCACGTGTCCCTCCGAAAACACAGGTGTCTCACTTCAGGGCGCACATCACTGTTGGGGCGTAGTGTCCTCTGCTTATTTCCCAGGTGGCTTTGCGTCTCTGGGTCCGGACTGCCTTTACTCCCAGGGACTGGGGCACCTGTAGCCAGAGGTCATTTGCAAAGTATCAGAATGGCAACGATGAAGACTGTTTACGTGGTCAGGTGGAAAGGACAGGAAAAGGTGATGGGCCCTAATGAAACTTTTTCTGTGCCTGCGGGATTCCAAAAGCTCTTAGAGAAAGGGAATTAAGAGATCATTTCCCATGATTTTTTGAAGCCCTTCATAGATAATTAGAAGATATTAGAGTAATCTGTGATGATTTTCTGAGAAAATTTTAACTGTGAACATGTGTTTGGTTCTTCAGTCCTCAAAAGTGTCAGAAGTAAAGATAAAAGCAATCATTTCAGATACCCAGCGATGAACTTGAGCATTTCCTGTACCCTTTCCAAAGAATTACTTGGGATGTGAGGTGTAGTTAGTTAATACAGCCCCTTGGACTGTAATTCCTTATTTGATGTGTTACATTTCTGAACTCTGTCTTTTTGGTTGTAATTCCAATTTAGAGGGCGTTCCGTGCTATGCTAGTGGACACATTTAAGAGAGAGTGTGAACCAAGTCATAGCAGCCCTACGGTCAGCAGGGTCAAAAGCCAGGCCGTAGCCGTTTGTCTAAGTAAGGACCGTCTTGGAAGCAGAAAGAAACCCCTGTCGGAAGTGGTGGAGACTGGGCCAGAGCAGAGGAGCAGCTCTGACTATGAGGCTGGGGTTGGGGGGTGAACTTTCTGGGCCGAGGAGCAGAGAGAGAGACTTGGCTGTAGACTGAGGGCGATACTGCTGTTGGCCAGTGACCAGGTCCTTAGCGTGTACTGATGGGACATGAGAGATCCCATTAATGTCTCTGCCAATTCCTCAGGATTAAAGAGTTTTGTGGCCATTGCAACAAATTCTTGAAAAGAAGGATGGGGGCCGAGGTGGGTCTGAGCTTCTGCCTCCTGGGGCTTCTCCCTTCACCGCTTCCCGGCAGAGTGAGACTCCAACCTCACGGTCCTCCTCCAGAGGAGGGCTCCCTACAACCGGCAGTGAAAGGGGACCAAGAAGGTGTCGCTCAAGGGCTGGCTGAAAAAGAAAGTGGAGTATTACCAGGAGAGGAGCCTGTGGTCTGTGTGAGGACTCTGCCCAGAGCCAAGATCAGTCAGTCTGAAAGAGAACAAGGAAGGAAGGAGCTAGACTTCCTTGATGGCCAGGGCGTCTTCTGTGCAAGAGAGCAGGTCAGACTGCGGAGAGCAGAGCAGAACGCCCCCACCATCCCTCTGAGCAAGGTTACAGAGAGCATGTGTACATTTGGCTGGAAAATCCTCCCCTTGGTACCCCAACCCTGTTGGACTTGGGGAGCAGCAAGTGTGATGCTGACACTGGGTTTATTAACCGGGCACAGTTATACACAGTACATTGTCTGACTCTCCCCTGGGTACTCCACACCGTAGGCTTGGCTTTTGTATACAGCGTAGAATGGCATCTTGGGGCTGGGAAAGCAGGCCCGGTGAGCCCAGCTGTATGTGCTGGTGGGGCAGCGGAAGACAGGCCTTCGGTCTGTGGCTCGTCGTCGTTGAGGAGGACCTTCTTGATAGCCTGGAATGGCTAACTGGGACTCCAAAAGCTGAAGGCAAAGATCAAGTTTCATTGAGCTCCACCAAACTCACTCTGCCCACCCCCCACCCTCTCCGACCTTGTTTTTCCCTCGTCGCTGCTGGTAGGGTGCTTAACTGGACTTGACACCAGCATGCAGACTACTTCTGGTTCCTGCTGCACAGAGCTCTGTGCTTCACTCATCA
This sequence comes from Nesogale talazaci, assembly GCA_004026705.1. Lineage (NCBI taxonomy): Eukaryota > Metazoa > Chordata > Mammalia > Afrosoricida > Tenrecidae > Nesogale > Nesogale talazaci. The sequence continues at coordinate 42,824 of PVJH01012047.1, forward strand.
GTCAGGGCCTTGGAGTGGGGTGACTGGAGCTTGTCCTGAAGTGTCTTTCCAGGAGTACAGGGAAGACTAGCACCCGGCGAATCCTTTTTCCTGATTAATTCTGCAAACTGAGTTTAGGTGGGGTCATTTTTGTATCCAGCCCACCCTGAGACTGGCAGGTGGTTGGCGAGGTGGGTAGTGAAAGGAAAGTGGCTTAGAGTGTGATGTGCTGGTCACATGGGTGTCAACATGTGCATGTACCCTGTTATGTCTTGCTCATAGTCTGACATGTGAGAGGGGCTTCAAAGGTTTGGGGAAAATGGAAGGCCCTGAGTTCTTATAACGCACGGGTCTTGTTTATGTGAGGAAACATTCTCTGTGCAAATAAGATGAGAGGTTGATTGTGCTTCACGTGGTGTCTGTCTTTTCCCAGGAGCTCCTGTTGCCCCTCGCTGGTGGGGGTTTTGGTCTAGAAGTCAGCTCTTCAAGCTAGTTTTGTAGGGTGAGACTGGTTTTCACGGAAGAATTTACTAAGCCTGTAGTAGTCAGATAGTACGTTCACTAGACACTCCTGGCTTAAGCCTGTCAAGCAAGCAGTAGCTTGATGCCTTCTTGGGGACTTCATATAAACATGAGAGGTGAGAGCCTCCTCTCTTGCTCGCATGCTCTTTCCCTTCACCTTCCTGCCTGCTGGGACCTGACTTTCAGGAGTGACCCCATGTGGGCTGTTTATACTGAGAACTGTCTTTCCGCTGACCTTGGAGCCACGTGACTGCTGCACCCACTGGCCTGTGATCTTTCTGCATCACCTTTCTGGGTCGCAGAAAGGTGTGAATCTGAAGGAGGCACTCGTGGATGGACTGTCTTCAGACTCCAGGACCCAGAGTTGGGCTGGGATGCCTTGGTATGAAGTTATTTCTTGATAGAAACCTCTTTGCCACACCTGTAAACGTCACTGGGTTGTTTCCATTGACAGCCGGCCTAACACATTGCATACCCAGCTGAAATTGCATCAGGAAGTTCCCTTGGGGTTTGGTTCTGTTCTTCCCTCCTCCTAGGCCAGAGGGGGCTGTTCTCGAACCAGAGCCTGGACCCAGGAACCAGGTGGGGTGCTGGGTTCTGCCTGAGCACCAGAATGCCCCCTAGGTGAAAGAGTGGTTTGTGTGCCAGAACCTCTTGAATTGTTGGCACAGCTGGCATATGGTAGTTTTAGGTTTCATTCATTTTTAGCTAGACCCATGGTAACACACAGCCAGTGACTATAACAGCCACCGGTCCCACATGGTTACTGCCCATGGTTTTCTTCTTTTGTTGTTGTTGTTGTTGGGGCATCACTGCGCTCCGGTGGAGGGAGTAGGAGGTCCAGCCCCACTGCTGGAATTGAACCTCCGTCCCAGTGGGCCGCAGTCCCGCGCACAACCAGGGCTCAGCCCTGCCCATGGTTTTCTAACGGGGGCGCCTGGTGCCTTTCTACAGGTGAAGGAACCCGACTGAGGCGTTGGTTCACAGACACCCAGCTCTAGTAAGAGGTGCTCTTTGCTCTGAGTTCCGAAGACCCATAAGTAGGGTCACACTGAAAAGGCCTTGGGTCTTGCTACTTTCGGGGTAGTTGGGAGGATCACTATTAACTCACAAAGCTGTCCATCATGCTTTTTCGACAGTCAGTGTTTGCCTTCCTATACTGCCGCCTCCCGCCTCTGCGCTTCTGCAGCTAGAGTGGCTGGCTGGGTTGAGCCTTCAGCTAACGCTAAACTCAACTGCCATTGAGACCATGCCTACTCACAGGGGCCCTAAAGGGACAGAGTCGAGGCCTGGGTTTCCACGCCTGTAACTTTTTACAGGAGTAAAGTCTAATCTTTCTCCCTCAGAGCACTTGTGGTTTCGAACAGCTGACCTTACAGTTAGCAACCTAGTATGTTATTACATCACCAGGGCTCCTTCAGCATCCCCTTTCCTGAGATCCTCTGACGGGGGCCTGTCCAGACAAATTCTAAACTCGCTACTTTGTCGAAGAAGGGATGGTTCTCATTAAAAACCCACCCAAGTTGAATGTATGGTACCTGGCCATGTCTTCACATGTCTGAACATTTCCATGACAGAGGGATTTTTTTTAAAAGAGAATGAAGTTCTAGGAATAAATCTGAGTGGGCATGTTGAAAGTTCAATTTATGAAGTATAATCTTGTGAGTGAGTGAGAGAGAGAGACAGACAGACAGGCAGGCAGACAGACAGACAGACAGACCTCCCCCACAACTTGAGCAGAGGGAAGGAAGGAAGGGTAGGGATGGGAAAGGACTACCTCCAGGACCCCGAGGAAAAAACCAAATACTATGGTTCTTCAAAGGGTGATCCAACCGCCAGGTGGCACAGTGGCAGCATACTCCCTGGCCTACCTAGTACTTCAACTCAACCTCTGGTACTTAGAATGATGAAAGGTAGTTCAGAGCCCTGCCCACAGGGAGGGCTTGGAAATGTTTGCAACTGATGTAGTGACACTTTGGTTCAAGGAAAAATGGGTGTCTGCAGGGGTGGGGAAGGTGCCAGAGAGAAAATATTCGCCTGGAATTTAGCGATCGTAAATAAGTGGTGTTGTGGATAAACTCCCTGAAAGTGAGATATAGGGACCAGGTGCATGGTTTCACTTGAACTCCTCCAGGGGAGAGGACGCTTATTTTTTTTTCAAGGTGGTTGGTTTTTCCCCTAGAATAAGGGTAGGAAAAGAAAGGCTTCTGTTCAGGTTTCTCCCAGCTTCGTGGTGATGAGAACGACCCTCACAATCAGAGGGTGATGGTGTCTGGCGGTCCATGGCTTGTGAACTCTTGGAACTCCTTGGTAGACCGTGTAAAACTAAGGACATTTGTCATTTATTTCTGGGAGTGCTTTATTTCTCACCTTCAGTCTTCTTGGATTATAGAGATTTACAGAGAATTTTGATAAGGACCAAAAGGTTGGGTCAGTGGGAATGCTAGTTAGAAAGTCATCACGTTGATAGTGACTCCACAGGAGCTCCTAGCACCCAAGCCACCAGGAGATAGGGTTATACTTGGAAGGTCCAAACTCCAAACCAGAAAATGAAATGCCCTTTAAAAATGAATACTCTTACTTTTTTAAAAGAACTATAATTTCCCTCCCTCTTTCCCTGACCCCCTCACCCACCTCTACAAAATACCCTGCTGTGATCAAGATTCACCAATAGAATTGTGTGGCATTCCCCCATCCACCATGCCCTGGGGCCTCCTCCTCAGACCAGCGTTCACAGTTGGATATGTTGAGGATAAGGCCAGAAGCATTGCTATGAGGACTCCAGGTCACCGTGCACAGGTTATGCCAAAGAAGACATGCAGCGTGTCTGTGCGATGAGCAGTTGGCTGCCGGCCTCGCCTCGGGAGAGTGCCTGCAGAGAAAGGGCCCTTCAGACCCATGGCTTCCACGGGAGTCTGCCGGGGCCAGTTCAGCTCCAGGCAAGAGAGGTCAACCCAGAAGGTTGGTGGGATTCCCAAGGACTTGTCTTGCTGGATTTTCTCCAAGGACCGAGTGCGAGCAGGGGGCATCTTAGGAAGGAGTTGAAGGAAAATGGAACTTTGCATTGGCGAGGGAAGGGCCACAGAGGTTGCATTGAGAAATGGTTTTCCTTCGTGACAATGAACTGCCCATTGCCTCAGGTCCGCGGGCTGTTGTACAAGGCTATTCTTGAGATGTTTCTATGGACGTGTAACAGCTTTTCTTGACTTACCTTCATATAACAATGCTTAGGTTTTGGCTTTGTTTGTTGTTTTTTCTTAAATCACTTTATTATTGGGTACTCATGCAACTCTTATCACAACCATACATACATTCATTGTGTCAAGCACATTTGTGCATTTGTTGCCATCATCATTCTCAAAACATTTTCTTTCTACTTGAGCCCTTGGTATCACTCCTCACTTTTCCCTCCCCCATGATAATTTATAAATTATTGATATTGTCATGTCCAATGTTGCCCTTCACACCCTATTTTCCCATTACCCTCCTGGTATCACTAGTCTCATAATTGGTTCTGAGGGGTTATTCTGCCCTGGATCCCCTGTGTTTCCAACTCTAATCTGTACCAGTGTACACCCCCTGGTCTAGCCATATTTGTAAGATAGAATTGGAATCTTGATGGGGGGAGCATTAAAGAACTGGAGGAAAGGTGTATGTTTCATCAGTGCTGTACTGCACCCTGGCTGTCTCCTCCCTGTAATCCTTCTGTAAGGGAATGTCCAGGTACCGACAGATGGGCTTTGGGTCTCCACTCAGCACTCCCTTCATTCACAATGATAAGATTTTTTTGTTCTGGGTCTTTGATGCCTGGTGCTGACCCATTCAACACCTCATGATCACACAGGCTAGTGAGCTTTGTTGCTTCTTAGCTAGATGGTCGCTTATTTATCTTCAACACTTTTAAGACCCTAAATGCTCTATCTTGATAGCCAAGTACCATCAGCTTTCTTCACAATATTTGCTTATGTACCCATTTGTCTTCAGCCATGGTGTTCGGAAGGTGAGCATCGTGAAGTGCCAGTTTAATGGAACAAAGTGTTCTTACATTGAGGGAGTACTTAAGTAGAGACCCAAATGTTCATCTGCTACCTTACTACTAAATTTATAACTATATTCACTTACCCTTTCCAGGAAGTATCAGATAATCAAGAAGCCGTATCTCTGATTCCCTAAGAGTTGGAGCAGGACTAAGTGACCCCCACCCCTACACACACACACACACACACACACACACACGAATGCTCTCTCTGCCTTCTCTGACCCCCACCCCTACACACACACACACACACACACACACACACACACGAATGCTCTCTCTGCCTTCTCTGAGCCAGCAGGGAGACTGATTATGTTGTGGTGCTAACCATCAAAAGCCAGACACTCTCCCGAGTCCTCTTTTCATTGTTTCTATTTGAATCATCGGGAAAGGGTACTTTTCACATCCAGTAGTTTTTGTTTCTCCCACCCCCAAAATCAATAAATACCATTTTTTGGTGTGGGCATCACTGCCCCCTGGTGAGAGTAGGAGGCCCAGCCTTGCTCCTGGAGAGCTGCTGCTGTATTTGAACTGCCATCCCTGTGGGCTGCAGTCCCGCATTCAGCCACTGCGCCATCGGGGATCAGCCCCAATAGATATTATCTTTACAGCACTGTTTAAATCATTTATATATACACACGCACACACACATATACACATAGATCTATTTGGGCATTTTTTAAAAGATCATTTATATTTGTACATATGTTACCATCATTATTTTCCAAACAATTACTTTCTATTTGAGCCTTTGGTATCAGCTCCTCGTTTTTCCCCTCCCAGCCTTGTGACCCCTTGATAAATTGTAAATTATTATTATTTTCATATCTCATACTGGTGGCTGTCACCCTTCCCCCACAGTTTGTTGTTCATCACCCTTGGGTATGTGGGGATGGGGCTGTTACTTTGATCATCAGGGTGTTTTGGGGGTGTGGGCATCACTGCCTCTGGTGGTCATGGGTGCCACCCAGTGCTGCTCCTGAGAGCCACACCAGGGTGTTTTTAAAGGCTTTTGAGGAAGGAGAATGTGTCTGAATCTCACTGATTGTAGTGCCATGCCCATTTGCACTGGCATATTGGCTCTGAGACTTCAGACCACCTTTGGAGCACCTGCAGCCTTGTTGGGGAAGTGGGGACAGTCCCCAGGTTCTGAGCATTAATTGTCTCGACCAACCCCCTACCCACCTTCATGTAGGACCTTCATCTTGGTCCTGATAGGGGGGGAGTGGTTTGATTTATGCCAGTGTGTCTACCCACTCCTACAAATCTTCCTTTCCTTTTCTCAATAAGAATGAAGCCAAGGAAAATTAAAGAAGATGATGCTCCGAGAACAATAGCTTGCCCTCACAAAGTAAGTAGCACTGGGTAAGAATGCTGGGTCAACTGTCATTGAAGCTTTTTGGGGTCTTTGGAGGAATTTGCATTTTTATTTCCCTCTTCCTAATGGAGATGAAGTCAGGGAGTGTACAGTCTTCAGTTTCTAGGGACGGCCTTGTGCCATGCAGTGTGTGTGTGGTTCACCAAAAGCCACTGAATTGTCAGCACGATTTGATGCCGTCCTGCAGGCCCCCCGGGTTTCTCCCACCGCCGTGCTAGTCAGGCTGGCCCGCAGGCCTTTATGGTGCTGTCGACATTGTTAAAGGTGATTTCCTTCGTGAGTTTCATGATTTGCCTTGATAATTGTATGTTACAACATGGATACATATGTACCTAACCATTTTCAAACATGGCTCGTCTTTGAGCAAGAAGGCTCAGCCTCTAAGAGACTGAAGTCTTGATGAGACGGGTCTGCCTGCCAACTTCGCTGGGGGTGGGGGAGGGGGTAAAGTCTCACACAGGTGCAGAGGAAGGGGGCGGGAACTCTGTGACAGGAATGGAGGCTTCTCAGCTTGGGACAGGGGTGATTGTCCGTGCTGTCACCTACTGAGGCTACACCTTCGGGGTCTCCTGGTCCTTGGTGCTGCCCTTAGTTTTCTGTAGGGCACACAGGCCAGTGTGTCTGAGGACAGTTGGGTTGCTGCCACACTTGCCATCCAGCCACTGTGTCCCCTTTCAGCTGACTTGTCTATGGGAAGGCCACCTCAAGCTCAGGTGAAAAGCCACTTGTTGCCCTGCTGGTGGGTTGCCTCTGCGTATCTCTGTCTGCTGCCCTGTCGCCCCTGCCCCTCCGTCGGGGGGAGGCAACTACAGACCAGGCAGAGGCCAGGCTTCTATTGGGCAGCACATCTGCCTCAGGGAGATGTCCTGCTTCTTGTCCTGCTTCTTCCTTGCCCTGGGCTCTCACACCACACTGTGTTTCTGTTGTTGCCATTGCCTGTAGAACCTCCTCTTCCTCTGTGGCGAAGTGGGGAGAGGCAGAGGGAGAAGAGGGGGGCATTAGGCGGCGATGGAGAGTGATAGCCCCTTCTTGAAGCACAGAATGCGGGCTCAACAAAGTGGTCGTCTGCCAATTTCTCCATTTTTCCCTCCATTTTCTCTTGGTGCTTCTGTGACTTGGTTGGGGGACCTGCTTCAGGGAGGTAGCTGCAGAGGACCAGGAGCCAGCATGTGTCAAGTGCTGTTCTTGACTTGGGCCACTTCTGGTACTAGTGTCACCTTAGGCCAGTCTGCTGAAGGATACCTGAAGCCTAATTTCCTAGCTGTCAACTAGACTCTGAATTCACTGAGGTGGCCTTTCCAGCTCTCTGGGTTTTGTGTTCAATCGTTAGTGCTTCTGGACGGCAGCACTGTGGGATGGGAAAACGGCGGGCACTGGGCAGACGGGTGAGGCGTTGGTGGTGGTCCACCTAGATCAGTGAGGGTTGGTGTATGGCAGAGCCTGCGGAGGCCGCCTACTGGGGGAGCCACTGAGCCTCTCTGTGTTTCCAGGGCTGCACGAAGATGTTCAGGGACAACTCAGCCATGAGGAAGCACCTGCACACCCACGGCCCCCGCGTCCACGTCTGTGCCGAGTGCGGCAAGGCTTTTGTTGAGAGCTCAAAGCTCAAACGGCACCAGCTGGTTCATACTGGAGAGAAGCCCTTTCAGGTAGAGTCGGCACCTTCTCTGGGGACCCCAGGGGGGCCGAGTCTGGGAGGTGACCGAGTCGGATGCACCCATGACAGCAGCAGCTTGGGCCTGGAAGCTCTAGTGCCGCCACTGAGGCCAGGGGCATGTCTGTCTGCAGTTTGTAGTTGATAAACCCCCCACATGCCCACTGTCCTCAGGTGAGTTCCAGCTCACAGGAAGGACAGGCCCCGTGGTGTGGGACAGGGCAGAGCTGCTCCGGAGGGCTTCTGGGCTACTAGTCTCTGCAGAAGCAGACCGCTCCCACTTGGCTGCCTTCCAATGATGACTGTATTGCACGGGTCAGGGTCTTCTGCAATTTTTATCCTCTGAGCGTAAGGAGAAAGAAAGGATGGGGGCAGGGGGTGGTAATTTTGCCTTGTCAGAAGCCCAGAGCTGACCAATCTCGAGGTCGCTCTTCCGAGTGGTCCACACCCAAAACGCCCTCAGTGAAGAAGTAGTAGGAACCCACTCACACACACACACACCCCAATACACACACACACGCACCCCCATTCCTTTGGGGAGATGGCTGCCACTTGTCCCACAGCCCTCCTCAGTTGAAGCCAAGTCCTTGGTGTGGGTGGACTCTCTGGGTTTGGGGAGACACGCGTTTGTCTCTCCCCCAGCTGCGTGGATTGATCTCTGGTCTCTCTCGACAGTGCACGTTCGAAGGCTGTGGGAAGCGTTTTTCACTGGACTTCAATTTGCGCACGCACGTGCGGATCCACACGGGAGACAGGCCCTATGTGTGCCCCTTCGATGGTTGTAACAAGAAGTTTGCTCAGTCGACTAACCTGAAATCTCACATCTTAACACACGCTAAGGCCAAAAACAACCAGTGAGACACCGCGAGAAGGCTGCTCCTTCTCAACCCCAGAAGCCTCTTCCAGAAGAGACTGGAAGACACGCACCTCTCCTTTGTATATTGTTTCTAGGAAAAAATTTTAAAAATGAATCCTACACATCTAAGGGACATGTTTTGATAAAGTAGTAAAATTTAAAAACACAAACTTTATTAAGATGACATTGCTAAGATAACTCTTATCTTGCTCTGTAATCTCGTTTCAAAAACACGGTGTTTTTGTAAAGTGTGGTCCCAGCAGGAGGACAATTCATGAACTTCGCATCAAAAGACAATTCTTTATACGACAGTGCTAAAAACGGGACTTCTTTTCACATTCTTATAAATATGGAGCTCACCTGTTGCTTACAATTTTTTTAATTTTGTATTTTCCAAGTGTGCATATTGTACACTTTTTGGGGATATGCTTAGTAATGCTATGTGTGATTTTTCTGGAGGTTGATAACTTTGCTTGCAGTAGATTTTCTTTAAAAGAATGGGCAGTTACATGCATACTTCAAAAGTATTTTCCTGTACAAAAAAAAAAGTTATATAGGTTTTGTTTGCTATCTTAATTTTGGTTGTATTCTTTGATGTTAACACATTTTGTATAATTGTATCGTATAGCTGTATTGAATCATGTAGTATCAAATATTAGATGTGATTTAATAGTGTTAATCAATTTAAACCCATTTTAGTCACCTTTTTTTTCCTCTCCAAAAAATACTGCCAGATGCTGACGTTGCGTGTGCTCCCTTTGCCTGTCGAGTTACAGAGCGTGGTGCTCGGCTGTAGTGTCCTGTGCCCGGACCACCGGGTGTGCACACCCGTGTCACGGGGAGGGCGACAATTAAACGGCGGTCCTGCAGACGAGAATGGCAGAACGAGCTCTGTAAGCACAGTCTGTTGTCTTCTGTTGTCCAGAATAATCCTAAGTCTTGAGCCTCCCAGAAATTGGAAGCTAAATAAAGCAACTCACGTTTCCTTTCCTTGGCGCTCAGTCAGGGTGGTCTGTGGCTCACGCGATGCTCGGGGTCTGCCCACTGCCCACATGCCCCGAAAGGTGGGAAGAGAGTAGGTGGGAGCTACCTCAGAGCCCCCCACCCCCACCCAGTCCGTGGGGACTTCAACTTAAGCCCCCAGTTGGTGGGACCCTAGTGCGGTCTTCAGGTAAGGTGCTGACCCACATTGGGCGCCAGCGGGGGGCAGGTGGGGCCTTCTCTGCTCTCAGGCCGTCCTGGGGTGGAGGCTGCAGAACCTTGCCCCTCTGCCTAGCAGCAGGGTGCAGGAGGCTCTCGGGCAAGGCAGTTGGGTGCCGGGATGTTCATTGCTGCAGGTGGCGAGGTGATTTTGTTATCTGTCCTCTGACCTGGTGACCTCCTCGACCTGAGATGACAAGTTTGGAGTTTTCCTTAGAGTCCAGTGTCAGACTTGTTGAGACGATTGCTCGGAAGCAAACTGCCCCCAGACCGCAGAATCCCATCCGATCCAATGCAAACCTGCCGCGTGCCAGACCCCGAGGGGCCATCGGCCCCGTGCCCCCCACACCGTCAGGTCAGCGTCTCTGCGTCGCTTCTGCCTGCCGGCAGGGTTGGTGTCCCAGTGGCTCTGCGGAGTTTTGAAGTGCCTTCTGAATCACACATGGAAAATGTCATTTGAGACCCTTTTTGTATCCATTCAGAATCTGTCATCCATCAAGAAGGTGGGTGGACCTGAGTTAACTGGAATCTCCCTCCCCTCCTATGCACCCACCTGCCCCCCCCCCCGCTGTCCAGACAGGCCAAGCTTTACTGCACCCTGCAGGCCAGACGGACATACGCCTGCCCACACTCAGCACCAGGCCACTACGGAGCCTGACTTGGGACTGGCCTGGCCACCCAGCAGCCAAGCTGACCCATGCTGAGGACACACCCAGCAGCGATGGCCCAGCGCAGGAGCCCTCGGAAGGGCCAAGAGCTGTTGCTCGCACTCCTTGCAGAGACCAGGCTCCTGTGTGGGCTCGGCCCCGCTCCCTCTGTGCCTTGATCCCTGGGGGAGGCCTTGGGCGCCCTCTCCATCCTTCCCGTCTGAGTGGGAGGGTCACACCACCTGCCCCTCGACTTCCTCTGTCCGTGTGTCTTGTCACAGTCTGCAGAGTTCCGGATGTTCTGGTCCTTGGCCTACCACTGCGTAGGGTGCTGTGAGGCAAGCAGGGGCTCAGATGCAGAGGTAGTTTGCCAGGGTTTTGACATAAACCCTCTGGGCTGATGGTTAGAATGTGTAAATTTTGCTAACAATGTAATTTATTACCATTTGAAATCGTGTTCCAGCAGCGAGTCTGTTGTCAAATGCCCAGAGCCTGTTTTCCCTCCCACCCAGCTGACGGAGGGGCCGTGCGGGGCAGCGGGCAGATGCAGACTCCAGAGGGTGCGTTTACACTTCACTAGATGCTGTTGTCTATTTTTGAATTTCTCCTCCCTGTCCCGCCCTTTGGTGGTGGGGCTGGGGGGACATGATATTTGTATAAAGAACTGTCACTTCTGGGTGACATTTATTTTACCAGGTGACATGGACTTCATGCTGTTGATTTCATATGGTGTTTGTATGCTTTGCCTAAACTCGAGGCCCAAGCATTTGAGGAAAATCAAGCCGTCTTCCAAGTTGGCCATCGGGGATGTGACCTTTCACACGCCCCTCCCACTGCTAACGGTCGGTTGGTCACTGGGTCACTATGAAGGAGAAAGACGTGTGATGAACCCCCCCTCCATTTCTCAGAGTTGGTTGACCAGAGTCGCTGTGCTTGGCAGGGAGAGTTGCCCACATGGCTTTCCTGCTGGCCCCCATTCATCCACCGAGCAAGCGTTAGACTCAGATTGACCTCAGGTGAGACTCATCTGAACACCTGGCCCCTAGAATCGATTTTTGCATTGGCAGCCTGGAGATGCCCACCCAGTGCTCCCACCCCCCTCAGACGCATGTGGGGCACCCAGCTGGCGCCTGTGTGGAGATCAGGGTGGCTTCAGGAGTCCGTTCACGCCCTTTTTCTTCCTTTTCCTCTTGACAGTTGCTGGCCCACAGCAACAAGGCTTCCCAACCATAGCGGGAGAGGCGGCCTACCCACTCACTGGGGCTTGCTTCCTCCCAGCCACGGAAACCTGCCCTCGGCTGGGCCTGCCCTGGCCTTTGCTCCAGCCCCACAGGCCCTGGTGGGAGGGAGCCACCACCCCGAGAGACTAAACTGTCCACCCTGAGCAGGGTGGGGCCTCCGGCCTGCACGTTCACCCTGCCATGCTCACACCTGAATGTGCTCAAGCCCCCCCAAAGCAACTGCTGTTCCCTAAAGCCTGAGCTTGCCACCCTTGTCCACTCCCCTGGTAAGATCTGGAAAGGGGTCTCTGAGATTGAGTGGGGGGAGGGGTGGTGACATCCAGAGGATATGACTTCTTAGCAGCCCCTGGCCGCTAAGCACAGTGGTTGATTTTCCTCAAATTGCTCTTCATGAACAACTCAGACGCCGTAAGCAAGCACACTGGGGGTACTGTAGAGGGTGGCCGGGGGTTGTCGTTGGGCTGTGTTCTCTAGGCCATGAAATGTTGGGGGGCTTGTGGGGAGAAGAGCACCGGTACCAAACAAATACCCTTTTCTTCTGTAGCGTCCGTCGTAACACCTCTGAGGCTCTGCTGCCTGCAAGTGCCGACCGGTCACAGAGAGTTCGCGTGTGTCCACCCACTGGCCACTTGAGTGGGCCCTGAGCCTCACGTCTCATGTACATCTTTTCTTCAGCATTCTTTGCCATTTCTCGACCTGTCCTTGGTTTTTCCCTTAGCTCATAGGTCATAGACACAAATATTATATAGTATTTACGGCATCCGCATCAGATGGCTTTGCATCCTGGAAAACATTTAACTCAGTGTGAAGCACCGCGCATGTGTAACATGGCTCTATAAACGAATAAACGCATACTGTTGTTAAGCTTTCTAACGCCTCTGGCCCTCGTTTGTTCCTCCGGCCTCTCAGCACCTCTGCGTCCAGGTTCTAGCACCCCTGCAACCTGGCGGGGACCTCCCGGGGCTGATGGCTGCCCGAAACACCCAGGCAGAAGAGCCTTCATGGATGGAAATGCCCAGATGATGCCGGCCTCACCAGCTCTCGATGCTTGCGGATCACCCACTCCCAGCTCAACCAAACACAGCCCACGCACTTGGATCACATCCCTCGGGCCAGCTCAGGGGGTCCACGGTCCAAGAGATGAGCGTCAGTCACACCTGTGGTGAAATGATGAAGCGTCCGAGAAGCCGAGCTGCCTGGTGGATGCCGCCCCTCCTCTGTGCAGGTGAAGGTGGCAGGACTGCAGCTGCAGCTTCCTGGGGTGGAAGACCGGCCATGGCAGGCAGCCTGCAACGTGAGTGGTATGCATCTGCTGCAAAGGTCTCACGGGCCCCAAGATGAAGATGACACCAGGGTCCACAGGCTGTGCCCCACTTGTGGCATCCTCGACTGCCCTCGTGGGTGCCGGACCCTCGCCACCACTTTTGTCCTCACACCCCCTTCCCAGGAAGCCTCAGACCCATAGGACAGAGCCACTGGTCTGTCGGCACCCTGCCTCCCTCGAGCAAAAACACACACAGTAGGTCATCAAGACCTACTCAGTCCAAAGTCTTACTCAGCACCATCGATCGCCTGCTCCCCCTGTGCCGGCCTGCCCTCCTCACACCTCCCCTAACAGCAGCGGTAAAAGTGAACCGGAATGTGAGTGGGGAGGTGTGCGCCAGCCAGGGAGTGACTGATCCCCAGCCCGGGGTGGCCTTCGTGCCCTGATTATGCCAGGAATCTGTGGCCAGACCCTCAGCCAGAGTCTGGTGGTCTGACTTAAGCTGCCTGTGCGTCTTGGTGACCCCTTTGTTTCCCTGGCCTTTCTTCTGAGGTCCTGCTGCACAGACCCCATCTCCCTGCCGCCCAGCACTTCACCTCTAGCTTCCAGCCCCACTAGAGGGCACTGTGCACCACGTGCAGCCCTGGCATGCTGGATTCCCCAAAAGAAGTGGCATTCCTAGCAGTGCCCTACACCTCTGTGCCTTGAGGCCATCAGGGTTGGCTGCTCTCAGGACTGAGTGCTGGGTAGCCACACGGGCTGGAAAGGCTTGGAGCACCGATGACCTGAGCCTATTAGCCGCCCTAGCCACTCCTCCCTGTTCATGGAGGGCCTGTGTGCACTGGGACCAGCAGAGGGGGGCCCTCTGTAGACAAGAAGAGCAGATAGGAGTGGGTGAGTGGGGTGATGTCTCCACAGGACAGTGACCCGCTCACTGCCCACCTCATCTAGAGACAGCCGCGCAGCCACCAGGGAGGAGCCGGCGGGGAGCAGAGGCAGATGTGGGAAGGGGGTGTGTCGGGGACCCAGGTAGAAGTGAGGCTGGAAACGGAGTGGTTGTAGCATGTTGGGCCAGTAGGGGGCTGTGGGGAGAGGTGGCTGTACCGCTAGGCTGCACCTGCAGCTGCTCAGTCACTCTGGGCATGGGGGTGGAGGCCCCTCCCCACCATGGTGTTCCACACGCAGTCCTCCTGCAGCTCCTGCCCCCTCCCTGCCCTCAGCTGCAGGTCCACCCCTGCACGCCACATCTCGTCCCGCTCCTTGCTCTCTGGCTTCCCTACTTGACGTCTGTGAACCCAGCACTTCAGCTGTACTTCTGCTTGATGTCTTCCCGCCTGGTGTCCCCTCTCTACAGGCCCCAGCCTCCCCCCACCCTTGTGAGGGAGCAGGCCGTCGGCCTCAGCCAGGGCTCAAATAAGGCAGCAGTTGTGCGGGCTCCAGCACCTGAGGCACATGCCTGTACCTGTGCCCCCACCGCAAAATGGGGATGCCTGTTGCTGAGGGCGGGTCTGAGTGGTGTTCCCCAAGGTGGGGGACTCAGCCCCGGGGGTGCTAAGCAGACATGTTGTTGGGGGAGGGGGGACAGGACAAGCGTTTTTTTAACTGCCAGGGGAGTGCTAAGCCATTTTTCCTCCCAGAAAGAGGCAGCAGGAGATCAAGTAAGTTGGGGACCTTGGTATGATTGAAGCGGCTGAATGCCAGGCTGAACTGATGTTCTTATAGGGGGTTAGTGCAGGACTGGGCTCACGGGTGGTTTTCCAAGGAAAACCCCCGATGAAATCCAAATTCATGCCATCGAGTGGACGCCAACTCTACGACCCTACGGGACAGGTAGGACTGTCTGGGTTTCTGAGATGTCACTCTGGGGAGTCGAAGTCCTCATCTTTGTCCTGAGACACTGGTGGTTCCGGAGGGCTGGGCTTGCGGTTAGCTAGCACCCCAAAGCAGAACTGCCCAGGTCCAGTCCCTGGCCGCGCAGGGTGAGGACAGGACTGGGCTCCACCGGGGAATCCTGCTGCGGGCAGGAGTCTGGGAGGAGCCTCGGCCCTTACGGAGAACCCAGTGCCCCTCGGGAACACTCGGCTTACCTGAGAAAAGGCGCAGAATGCCCTGGCCTGTCACCCCCACTCTCCTGCCTGACCGCTGGTGTCCACTCACTTCATTGCTGGCCCTCTCTCCACACCTCTGTATGAAGAAATCGGGGGAGGGGTGTGCACCAGACAGGCCCAGCCTGGACCAACTGACAGATTAGGGCCCGGCGAAACCGGCAGGCACCAACCTAGGCTGTGTTGGGGGGTGTGGCTGGGAGCCTGTGAGACTGGGACCTCCATGGGAAGACCCCCCCGGAAACCTGATAATTCAAGATTGGGCAGTTGGTGGGGGGGGGGGGGGACGGGGCTGAGGCAGAGTTTCCTATTTCCTCTATTTGTTTCTATGGTTGTTTTTTTTTTTTTCAACCAATCGTGTATTCCTTTTGCCAAATGGGACCCATTCAATTTAAGGAAGAATGACATGTAAAATAAAACCATTAAGAAAGTGACAGTGCTCGCTTTGGCAGCACATACACTAAGAAAGCGCACAGGATAAAAAAAGGAAACTCATACAGGGACACAGTCTAACACCAGCCCCTGGGCGGCACCTGTGTGTGGTGGGGGAAGGGACTCCCAGGGTGTGGGGACTTGGGTGTGCCGAGGGGCCCAGAGTGGGGGGGCTGCAGTCCTGCCTGGTAGGTGGACAGTCTACCCAATAGGGAGGTGGGGGCCTGGCCGCCCGAGGGCCAGTAGTGCACCTAACCGCCTATGGTTTGACCACTTGTTCGTACCATGGGAGGTCCAGTAATGGGGCAGGACTGCCCACAGCCACCCAGCATGGCAGCAGGAAGCAGGTCATCGGGGGCCCACCCCCAGCCTTTGGGACAAAGAAAGTGAACCTTCAGGGCTCTGCTCTGGCCAACCTGCTGCCTGAGTCTGCAGGGAGGTGCGAACAGGCCGTGACACCCACCAGGGGTCACTCGCTAGTCACTTTGTGGCCTCCTGCCCCCCCTGCCTACTGCACAGGACTGGGCGTTAGTGGGATGTGAAGGCTGGGGACACCCATCTGTGGCAGATTTGGGGCTCTGCAGCAGAAAGAAGGAACTGTCTTGGGGTAACAGCAAGACAGGCACCCAGGGCTCCAGGGGTAAGGCACCCGTTGGCAAATGAAATATCCTTCAGGAAGCCCAGAGGGGTCCAGGCCTGGCTGGGTGACAACCAGGGGACCTCAGTTCCCTGCCCCCACTGACACTGGCCTCCAACCCCCATCTGAGAACCTGCAACCTTTACCTCTCCTGCCCCTGCTGAGCCCTCTAGGCCCTGGCAGTGGCTGCCAGTGTCCTGTTTGCCCGCATCTAGGCTCAGATGGTCAACAGAACCTGAGTGCCCACAGAAGCCCTCTGTGGCAGTTACATAATCTGTAAACTTGAGTGAAGGGGTGGAGTCTACCCTGTCAATCATGTTATAGCCAACAAGGCCTGTGTGGACATGGCTTCTCCTGAGGATTCTGGGAACTCCTATCCTTCCTGGAAGTGGACACACACTCCCTGCTTCACATTTCTGTTGACAAGCCAGATGGAGCCATGCTGAAAGAGCCAGAGCCCTGGAGTGGAGAAGCCACGTGGAGACCCACACCAGTGCTGAGATGCTTCCAGAAAACTTTTCACCCACTGGCCTGTGATCTTCCTGCATTTGTGCAGTGAATGTGTTACCTGAGTCTGAAGAGGAATTCACAGACTGATATTGGACAGATGGACTAATATCAGACTTACGGACTTGACCTGGACTGGGCTGTCTTCTCAATATACAATTGTTCTTTGATATTAACTTCTCTCTCACACATACAAGACTGTTACATGAGTTTGTTTCTCCAGGCTACTCGGACTAACCCTCCAGCCAGTAAGGAGGACTGTGCTGGACCCCATCTGGTTGTATCTGCCCAGCAGCCGGTGGGGACCACCCAAGTCCCTGCCCCTCGCCTGCCTGCAGGAGTGGAGGGACTCAGGACTCTGAAGGGGGTGCCACGGCATTCTAGTGGAAGACGTCCACAGTCCAAGGCTTTCTTGGGGGGGAGGGTTTGCAGCTCCAGGTTTGGAGGCACAGCTGAACTCTTAACCTGGGCACCTCTAAGGATCACTTTGACCTCCAAGCCTTGTCCGAATGGCCAAGGTTGAGGTCACGTACCATCCTGTGGTCCTCCGAACCCATTTGTAACCAATTGGCAGATGAGAAAAGTGAGGCTTTCACAGCAGCATTGGGGTTGGGAAAGGACACCGCGCCCCTGCCCCACCCCCCCACCCCCCAAGACCCGCCGCTCACGTAGAACAGACTGACCAGACTGCATTGCCTCTGTGGTTTATGTACACGAGTAAGAATATGATGGGTAGGCCGGGGCCCCATAGACGGAGTGTTCTGCTTTCTGGAAGGTCAGCTGGAGGGGCATGCACTGGGTATACCCATCGCTCCTGTCCTCCCATGCGATGGCCTCAGTGCCACTGCCCTGCCGGGGGGGGCCTCTGCATTGCAGGTGGCTCCCACTGCATGCGCACAGGAAACGGCTGGGGAGGGAGACCCTGAACTTTGGCTTGAGTTATCCAAGTCTGGGGTGGTGGGTGTGTCCCTTACTGTTCCCATCAGAGCACCATGGGCCAGACTCCAGGACAGATACCCTGAGCCCAGGACACAGGGATTTCCTCTAGGCCAAGGCGCAGGAAGCTCTCTCCTCTCTCCATAGGCACCTGGTTCTACACCACCCCCACCCCCCCACCTCTGACCCGTTCGCAGCCGGAAACAGTGTTCCCAGATCTGCAGGTGGACACTAGAAGCAGGCCACTCACCAGCAGGGTAGGTGTCTGGAAGCCATCTCCTGGGGAGGGCTACCCAGGACCAGGGGCGGGTGTGGGCGGGGCTTCCGGAAGACCCCGCCCCTCCAGCACACATCAGGCTTCACTCCCCCCTTCGCCACTGCACCAGCGGGTGATGGGTATGGGCGCCCCCATTTGGGAATCGAGGAAACGGAGACCCACTTGGTACGCTGAATGCCGTCGGGGCTGGGCCGCGCACAGGGGGCGTGCGCCGGTCACAGACTGGACGGCTGGCCCAGGGTGGGTCCGGCAGGGGCGTCGGGCCGCACCTCGTCACCCCGCGCGTAGCTGAGCACCACGGTGACCGTGGCGAAGGTGGCGGCGTTGACCGGGAAGGCGCGCAGCAGCGTGGAGGTCAGCCCCCGCGTAAAGACGCGCCAGCCCTCGGCCGTGTAGCTCTGGCGCACGCAGTCGACGATCCCCTGGTAGCGCGGGGCGCCCCGAACCCCATCGGCCTGCAGCCTCGACTTGACCACGTCCAAGGGGTAGGTGGACAGCCAGGACGTGATGCCCGACGTGCCCCCGGCCAGCAGCAGCTTGGGCACCAGCAGGCGGTCGTCGGGCTCGCAGCCCAGCGCGCGCGTCAGCACGTCGTAGGTCAGGAAGTAGACGCCGAAGCTGGGCGCCTCGCGCAGCAGCGTGGACACCATGCCGCGGTTGACGCCGCGCAGGCCCTCGCGCCGGTAGATCTGGCCCAGGCAGTCCAGCGAGCCGCTGTACGTGCGCGCCTGGCCCGCGTCCTGCAGCTGCAGTCGCGTCTTGGCCAGCTCCATGGGGCAGCAGATGACGCACTGGATGGTGCCCGCGGCCGCGCCGGCCAGGAACTGGTTGGTGGGCGTGTCTTGGCCCAGCGCTCGCAGCGTGTGGCCTTGGACGCCGAACACCAGCGCGTTGATGAAGGTGAGTCCCATGAGGGGCGAGCCCAGGCCCTTGTACAGGCCCAGCACCTGGGGGCAGGAAGAGATGCTGTCGTCAGCGTGGGCACCCGGCCCCACCTCATTGACCCCTCCTCAGGCGGGCTGGCAGTCCCTGCGCCCTGCTGGCTCCTCAACCCACCTCCGGGGCAGGGCGTCCTTCCTGTGAATTAGGCAATGGGCTCACTGAAAGGCCGGCGGCGGTTCGGAACGCACTGGCTGCTCCAAGGAGAAAGGTGAGGCTGTCTGGATGGACAGCCCGGGAAGCCCTAGAGAGGATCCCTATGAGCGGGATTCAACCCCTGAGCTAACGTTCCTGACCCCTACTCACCCCGCGGCCCCCCTCCCCCCCAGGCCACTCACGCTCTCCTGGCGGATGATCGACTGGAAGCAGTGCAGCGTCCCCCGGTACTGGGGCTTGTCCTCACTCTGCACCTGCAGCCGCACCTGGAAGGGGAGGACTCGTGAGCAATGACCCTGGGGGATTGGGGGGGAGCCTGGAGGGCCTCTGGGGAGCGGTTTAAGCTGTCCTGAGAGCTGTCTGTGACTCGATTTAACTGCTCCTGGCAGCAGGAGCAGGGCTGCATGCTCTTTGGAGAGGGCTGATGGACAAGCAGACACAGGGATGAACTAGCATGGCAGTGCCCACGCAGGGGGAACCCTGACCACCTCTCCATCTGAGCTGAGACTCGTAGAGGCTAAGTCACCGTCTTCCCACCAGAACTAATGGGCCCAGCTGCTTCCAGCTCCCACCTACTGTCCTGCCCCCCCACCCCCACCCCAGTCCTTCTGGCTGCAGGCCACTCCGGTCCAGACACCCAAGGAGAGGCCCTGAGCTGACCAAATCCCACGCTCCCAGGAGCCCTCCCACAGGCGGCAGCAGCCATCAATCACGTACATCAGTTACTGTACATTCCTCTCTGTGGCCTAGGGTCTCCAGTCCAGCCCAGCCTCGTTCTGAGAGCCCAAGCCCTGTCCATCATCTCTGTGGCAGTGGGCTCCACTGACCCAGACTCAATGGTTTCAGGTGGGGTTGGGGGGGACCAGGAAGTCCCCTTCTCAGGAGATGACAGCTGGGCCTTCAGTGAAGCAACAGCACAAGGAAGGGGTGGGGATGGGAGTGACTTCACACCTGGTACCTGCCCAGGTGAGTGCACCTGTAGCCCTTTCAAAGATGGGCCACAGAGATGTTTGAAACTTGGATGCAAACTGCATCCCTGACTTCTCCAGAGAATGAGGGGTAGGGCAGGGCTGGGGATAGGCAAAAACCCCCTCAAAGGGCCGACCAGCGCCCTTCCCCAGTGCACTACTGGCAAGGGGGTGTCTTGTGGTAGAACTCACTTAGATCAGGGGCTTTGTCAGGACCAGGGCTCCCCTGCGCCTCCTCACCTCTGGTCCGGAGAGGTGGGTTGAACTTCCAGGGAGGAAAAGGGTACGATCCCCCGGGGAGAATTTGCTCGAATGACATTGGCCATGAGCCCCAACTTGCAGGCCTCTCCCTCCCCCTGCGTATCCTGGGGGCCTTCTCAGCCTGAAGCCCTGCAGAGCTGTCTCCAGCTTGGGTCCAACAACTGGCTTTCTGAGTTGTCTTCCCAGGTGGCTGCGGGCCAGTGTGGCGGGTCCCAGTCAGTCCTTCCACAAGGGCTGATCTCAGAGGCCCCTCCCACGTCAGCCCCTGCCCAGCCCTCACAGCCTGAAGTCCAGGCACCAGATTTGGGGGTGGGGGGGGGGCGTTGTACAGTTCAAAGGTCCACTTCAGGTAAAATCAGGCACTGAGGTTCCAAACACTTTTGAGGCAGGGATGGGATCCCCTCTGAGGGTGACTGAAAACTGTGGGGCTGCCCTTAAGAAGTCACTCCCACAGAGGCCGGAAGGCTCCCCGCTCCCCTAGAGCTAGGATGCCCCAGGTCCTGATCCTGCCCAGCATGGAGGACACGTGGGGGTGACCTGGTTTGGGATCACCTGGTCTGCACTCACTAGGACTCCCCACGCTCCCCTACAACATCTTGCTATGACCTGGGACAGCCTCTTGTTAACACGTCCCACCCCAAGGAGGCCAGTCACCATCCTTCCGTGGACATAGCGACCTTCCCCCGTTCAGAGCTGTCCCTGAAGTGGACTCGCTTCCATGCGGGTCTGTGTGCGCGCGGTGGCGCTGTAGTTCCAGGCACTGTCCAAGCCAAGAGAATGAACACACGCTGTCATTGAACCGGCTCTGACCTGGAGCGGCCCTGTAGCACAGGGTGGACCTGCCCCTGTAAGTTTCCAAGACTTCTGATGGGAGTAGAAAATCTCATCTTTCTGGGTACTGTGGTCGGGCCCGGAAGAACTAGCTGTCTTGTCAGTCTCCGAGGCCATCGGACAGCGTGACTGGTTATGCTTTGGGGCCCTGACAACAAGGCCACCAGTTCGGAACCACCAGCAGCTCCTCGGGAGAAAGACGAGGCATCTGCCCCACACAGATTTGCATCTCGGTGGCTCTGCTCCGAGCTCCGTGGCCACCATGGGTCAGCATTGATGGATGGCTGGATGGCTGGATGGCTGGCTGAGGATGGGGGTGTGGGGGGAGGGAGAGTCCCACCAGGGTACAGGAAGGACCATTTCTTTCCTGCAGGTTGTGTCTAGATTCCATTATCCTTTCGTCCCTCTTTCTCCACGAACGTCGTCAAGCCCTCTTAGCTTTTTCTTTTCTTTTCCTCACATGTTTCTTCCCTCACAGGACCAGCTGGGGCTGGGGAGAGGCAGCCTGAAACCAGCTGTGAAAACCCCCAGTAAGGACACCACTGCTGGGGATGGGGGCAGTGGGGGGGGGTGGGTGGCCAGTAGTGGGGGAGGGAATCACTTGCTCCCACTTGTCCCCCGTGTCCTTCTCAAGACTGCGTAAAAAGGGTGAGCAGACGGTCAAGAAAGGAACCCATTGTGGACAGGGACCCAGCACGTGCAGCAGGACCACCCAATGTTGTAGGGGCCACGGAGAGACAGGGAAGCCTTACGAACTGAGGAGGGGTGGAAGCGGGGTGGTGAGAAGGCCCCCCCGCCCCCCAGCGACAAGGGAAGTTGAGTCCAGAGGGCTGTGAAGAGCCCTCGAAGGGTCGAATGGCGCCCTGGTCATGGGCATTTGGGGCTAGGCATTCGCTAGGTTGTTCACCTCAAGGTCGGCGGTTCAAACCCACCAGCTGCTTGTTGGGAGAGAGAAGAGGTTGTGTGCTTGAGTAAAGACGCTGCACCAGATCCCTATGAGTTGGGGTCGACCTGATGGCAGCTGGTTTGCTTTAGGGTTTTTTAGGGTCAAATGGCGCCAGGGTTGTGCAGTGATTGGAGCGCCCAGCTCGTCGGCCGCTCTGTGGGAGGAAGATGTGGTGGTCATTCTGCGAGAATGCTCCCCTCCGCCCTGACGGATGGACACTGTGGCTGGCATGCGGCTGGGCTGCAGTGGGAGCCGGGGAGAGGCCCCTGGGCTGGGAGGGGCCAACCCTGGAGGGCCCAGGTGACTCACGAGTCCTGGGCCAAAGTGTGCAGCCAGGGGGACAGCCAGTGCAGGCTGGTGGTGCGGGCAGAGTGAGGGTGTGTGTGTGTGTGTGCAGGCACGCACGTGTTGTGTGTGTTGAACATGTAGGTAAATGCATGTATGTGTGCACATTTGTGACTTGTGTGCTGCGTGCGTGTGTGGTATGTGCGTATACTGTATGCTGTGTATATGTGTGCTATATAAGAGTACGTATGTCTGATTGGAGATATAGAGGTAGGTGTATGTGTGTTTGTGTCATGTGTACACATGTATGGTATGTGGTATGCATAAGTACATGTATGTGTGGTGTGTGTATGTGGTATGCATGTGCAAATGTACATGTATGTGTATGGTGTGTGGTGTGTATGCAGATGTAAGTGTGTGTGTGTGCTCTGTGTATGTGTGGTGAACGCATGCGTGTGATGCATGTATATGAGTGGATGTGTGCTATGTGGTGCATATGTATATGTGGGAGGTGTATGTATGGTGGGTGCATGCACATGCATGTGTGTGTGGTGCACATGTGGTGTGTGTGCGTGTATGTGAGCGTGTGTGCATGTAAGTGTGTGGTGCAGACGTACAGTGTTTGTGGTGTGTGAGTGTGTGGCGAGCATGCATGTGCATGCATGTGGGAGTATGCGGATGCCCGGGTGCCCAGCCCTTCCCCTCCCTGCCCTCCCCCCCCCAGCTCTGTGTGAAGAGTGCTCCACACCTTGAGCATTCAAACCGTGCAAGAGGGTGGGACCCAGTCTGGCCAAGGTCACGCAGCAGACGGACAGCAGAGGGAGCTGGAGGGACCACCGAGGGATGCAGCCCCAGATGTGGGGCAGGCCCTGACGGGACCCTGCTCAGGGTGACTCCAGTGGCTTCTGCCTGGTCTCCACCCCCTCCTCACCCCAGGACAGTACAGGTTCGGAGGTGTGGAGGCCTGGCTCGGTGGCCTGGCCTTTCCAGCCTGCCCTGGGCTCCCACGCCCCCAAGTGTATATAAGCCTTGTAGAAATAGACTCTCACTCCCTACTCGGACCTGGTGGTTGAGATCATGGCCATCCGGGGGTGCGCACGCTGCCATAAAACGGGTCTGCCTTCTCCTCGCTCCAATCTCCCTTCCCCGACTTCACTTGATCCTTAGAACTGTGCCTACGCCCCCTGCGGTACTTGGAGGCTGCTTTACTGACACTGAACCCACCGCTCAGCCCCCGCCCGGAGGCAGCAGACCATGGGAGAGCAGCTACCCGCCTGCCTGGCCTGCCTGTACCCCCCCACACCCCAACACCCACAGGGGCCGAGAACCCTCTAGAGGCACTCACCTTGACCGTGTCAAATGGGTGTCCCACCA
>PVJH01012048.1:0-65997 GCA_004026705.1 Nesogale talazaci
ACATCCGTCGTAGAAGAAGTACAGCCAGAATAGTCCTTGGAGGCAACACTTCGCCTCGTGTCCCTTGGGCATATTGTGGGGAGAGACCGTCAAGCAGAGGGACAGTGGGGGAAAGGAAGAGCCTCAGCATGATGGAGTGACACAGTGACTGCAACAGTGGGTTTGAACCTAAGAACCCTTGTGAGGATGGCGCGCAGCAAGGCAGTGTTTTGCTCTGTTGTCCCCCTAACAACACCTACCATGCCACATGCGGTGGTGCTGACTCAAGGACACGCGACAACAGTAGTTGTCTCTGTGTATGTATTTCTTTATAAAAACCAAACTCATTGCTGTTGCATCAATTCTGACTCATCGAAACTTTCTCGGGCAGAAGAGAAAGGCTTGTTTGACTTGCTGAGGCTGTAAATCTCGACAGGAGGAGAGAGCCACAGGGTTCTCCCCCAGGGCAGCTGGTGGCTTCATACGGCAGACTTTCTGCTTAGCATCCCAACATGTAACCCACTATGCTCCCAGTCTCCTTTATATATGTGTACATATGTATATATGTGCAACCCACTATGCTCCCAGTCTCCTTTATATATGTGTATATATGTATATATGTGCAACCCACGTGTAACCCACTATGCTCCCAGTCTCCTTTATATATGTGTATATATGTATATATGTGCAACTCACGTGTAACCCACTATGCTCCCAGTCTCCTTTATATATGTGTATATATATATATATGTGCAACCCACATGTAACCCACTATGCTCCCAGTCTCCTTTACATATGTGTATATATGTATATATGTGCAACCCACATGTAACCCACTATGCTACCAGTCTCCTTTATATATGTGTGTGTATGTGTGTGAATCCATGTGTGGGTCTATGTATAGCTTTCAGTATATTGACTTATATAAAGGTTGACAAAGGAGTGTCTCTTTAGTGGAATTAGGCATGGAAGTAGTAAAGTCACTCTTGCAAATAAAGAAATGCTGAGAACTGCACCAATAGCTACTTAAAATATTTCCGTATTCCTGTCACATATTTTTATCTCCCACACTTCTTTTCCTTTTGTCAGAATACATGGAGCACATAAACACCACAATAAAACTGAATTAGATGGCCGCAGCACAGGTATTGTATGGCTATAAGATCACCATTTTCACTGAGAAGAAATATGTGCATCAACTTTCAGTGACCTTATAAATATAAACGGGACAATTTAATTGAAGAGCCAATACAGCTTGGTTAAGACAAAGTGGAAGGCTGAGTTATTTATAACTTTCTACAACTTGAAATTTTTCTATATAAGTATTTTTAGTCAGTCAGGGCTGGCTCTATTGATTCAATTAGGAAAGTTATTGGTGATGTTAAAAATTCAGGTTTGTCACGAATAGGTTGAAGGTGTTTGAAATAAAAGGAAGTATGCTTGATGGTCAGCTTCCAACCCAGGAGGATTCCATGCACAGCAGACTAAAAGGTTGCCCATGCCTCCAGCATCTCCAGGAAATGTCTGTCTAGCAGATTGGACCTCTTGTGACCCAGAGGGTTTTCACAGGATGAATTTCAGAAGGAGGCTGCCTGGCCTTTGTTCCTAGTCTGTCTTTATCTGGGAACTCCCGCAGGAACTCATTCAGCATCATAGCCATATGTAAGCCTCTCCTGAAAGAGGGCTGGTGGTTCTGCACGAAATTCATTGGCGGAGAATCCAGCCTTTGTCTGCCCCATGGCCGCTGACAATTTCAGCCCCATGGAGCTGAAGTGTGCAGCGACAGAGTCTGTGTTTTCATTGTGGTTATATCTCATCAGTCCTTTAAGTTTTAGGCCATTTTGGCCTGGAATCAGATTTTTAATGAAGTCGTTGGTGAACTGGGTGTTGGAATGCTTTTTCTTTACCTCAAATAGGGAAATTGCTCGTCATTTTAAAAATTCAGGTTTATGGGGATAAGACAATTCATTTGACATAAAAGTCTTACAGTAAATTTTTGAATCCTTGGGATTTTGAAAAGCTTGTTTTTAAAAAAGATACCTAAAACCCATTTCCCCTATTCATGATTTTTTTTGGAAATTCAGTGCATACAGTTTTTCCCCTTGTAACTACTTATATCCTGGCCTACATTATTCAATAATTATAGACACCAACATTAATTCCTCACATTTATTACGTGAAGCATTCTCTGTAAACTGATATTCCATTATAGAAATAAATTAGTTATTGATGAATAGAACCTTCATAACCAGAATGCTACAGGACTATATCATAAATTTTTTCTCCTTAGCACATTTAAAAAGCACTAAAACAAATGACTAAGAGCTTACTAAATGTTTATGACTTTGCTTTATGCGTGGGGGCTCATGGGATGAAAGGCTAATTTGTCACTTAGCTCCTATTGCATTTAATTAGCCTGCATCATTTTCTACTATCCTGAGGTACTCTACCTCCTTTTTCTTGTTTCATAGCACAGACAAAGTGGATTCACAGTGGCAGGCATCAGCTACCTTCAGTTTTAGGAGGATGCGCCTGGCAAGAAATATTAGCTTATTTTGGAAACTCTCAAGGACCTTGTGCAGCCACCATTACTCCTGAGTCTCAGAAGAAGACATTTCAAGTCCAGTGTGGGTTTCCATCTGTGTCATTGCCGCTCGCTGCTCCCTGAAGCCTGAGGTGGACAGTCGCTAGTGAGTGAAGAGCCTGCCTTTGCTCAGCAAGCCTTACGAACTCATGGTCTTATCTCTAGAAAATAACTTTGAGGTCGTTATTTCTAAACTGTGCAGCATTTCCTATTTTTAGAGTGCTTTGGGAGCATGAATAGTTGTTTATATTACTAAGTCCATAACCCAAATATTGTAGCTGCTAGATGTGTGGCTATGCTTTATGCCGGAGGACAGTTGTGGTGGGAGAGGAGAAGGCCAATGATTGCTGTGGGAATGAGAGGTTCTTGAGCCGCTCTGTCTAGCTCCTAGATGAACAGTGACTTCTGTCCCAGACCACCGAGGAAGCATCTGGTTACATCTTTTCAAACATCTTCTGTTCCAGAGAACTGGCCCTTGACTACAGGAAGCCAGGGACCTTTCTTCCTAGTGCTTCTTCCCAGATTAGTCCCTTTTAACCTACCCAAGGTAAAGGGTTCGCAGTTCCCCATCTGATACTGCAGCCCCAGGAACTCCCGGGCGGGTGGTCAGAGCATGAGTCATGGAGGATCCATGTGGCCAGGGGTGAGGGGACTGCAAAGACATGGAGCTTCTAGACCACCTACGGAGGGACTTGGCTCTGATTTGTTTGATTTATTCGGAGTCTTTTCTTTTTTCTAGGGGGGTGAGGTGGGAGAAGGGAGTAGAGAAGAATTTCTCCGATTAATAAATTTATATATGTATATTTATTTCTTGTAGTCTTTCCCAGTCCCTGGGTGGTGCACATGGTCCACACTCAACTGTTGAGCTAAGGGTTGGTGGTTTGAGCCCTCCCATTGGTACCCTGACAGGAAGGCCCGTCCACCTGCTTCCATGCAGCTTACGGCTGAGAAAACCCCATGGAGTAGTTCCACTTTGTAACATATGGGATCAGAACAGACGGAATGACAACAGGTTTGGGTCTTCTGGTCTTTAATTCCCTACTTTGAAGCAGTAGAAAGCACGAGTGAAAAAACGTGTAATTTTCAACATAAATGTCATTAGAGGAAATCCAGTGATTCTCGTGCATTTGTGTCTTAGAAGCTTATGCCTGACTGTGATTAGTGATATGCAGTGCAGATGGGAGAAAGAGAATTTGAGAGTTAAATCGACATTCTCTCAGTGAATTGCTGCATCTGATATTTATCTCTATGAATCTAAAGATGCCAAACAGGCGGCCCTTGAAGTGGCTCATATTGGACTTGGCGCTTATAAATAAGTAGTTCCCTCAGTTAACACATTCCTATCTTGAATCAGTTTCACTCCCTAATTGAATCAGGAACATTTGTTTTTGGCAATCACAATTACTAACATCCAGGGTTGTTTTTTTAATTTGAACTTTTCTTGAAGACAAAAACTGCTTATTGATGTCAACAACAAAAGCCACAGTAACTCAAAGTTATGAGGGCAAAGGACATAAGAAAGAGAAAAGGTTTTTCTGGAAGAAAGAGAGGATCGAAATACCTAGGATACAACTTGCTGCATGGCAGCTTATTCTTCATGTGAATAAAACTTGCTGGAGTTTGGGACAGGTTTGCAGAAGCCAGTTCAGGGTTGCTTCCATCACCTTCAAGTTGGGGAAACAATGGTGCTATGACCTAGATATGGACCAGAGAGATGGTCGCCAGAGGTCCCGGTGGCTTCATGTTCTCACCCTGCCCTCTGCTTTGTACACAGCACGGGGCCCAAGGGTCCTGGTCTACCTGAGCTTCCACATTTTGGTTTCTGTGGCGGGTGGCAAAGCAGCTTGTGTGGTCTTGTCGTCATGTTGTCCCCTCTGCTCACATACTTCTCCCAATAGCTCTTTGTCCTTTAAACCTATTAATGCCTTGCCCAATAAGCCTGCCCCAGAGGTAGAGGGGTTTTGTCAGCGTCAGGATTTCTGTGCTAGATAGCTTAGCAGCCAATCACCAGGAAATGTCACTGTTGCTAAACAGGGACAATAAATCTTCATCCACCCACTGACACAATCCCTGAAAAAGTCAGGCTTGAGCGGTCAATGGATTCTGTCACCAGCAGGCGGGTTCTGCAGGGGAGCCTGCGGCACTGCGGGGAGATAAGCTTGTGGTTCTGCTCCTCTGGCCCTGGATTTGATTAGATACTTTCCATCCTTCTGATCTCCCTAAAACTTATTTAGTCATATTCCCTTGAAGCTTAGAGACCTCTGGAAATTTAGAACTTGGCTAAAGGAGGGAGGGCATGATGTTTCCAAGGATTTTATCTCTAGACCTCAGGCTTCTAAATTTATTGGGCTTATCATCTCTCACCCCATCCTTTTCAGGAAAAATAACTGCTCAACTCCCTCCTGGATGTTAATACTTTTGTCTTGCAGCCCCTAATCCAGTATCAAGTGCAGCGAAGTGAGCTTAGGTTGCCTAATGGTTACGAGTTGG
The DNA here is from genome assembly GCA_004026705.1 of Nesogale talazaci. NCBI lineage: Eukaryota > Metazoa > Chordata > Mammalia > Afrosoricida > Tenrecidae > Nesogale > Nesogale talazaci. Next base: position 5,054 of record PVJH01012048.1, read on the forward strand.
ACTGCCATCTGCGAGGACAGTAGTTCAAAATCACCAGCTTCTCCATGGGAAGAAGATGAGACTTTCTATTGCTGTAAAGAGTTACAGTCTTGGAAACCCACAAGGACAGTTCACCCTGCCCTAGAGGGTCACCGTGAGTCAGAGTCACTTACAAAGCTGTGAGCTTGGGTTTGTCTGGCTCTCTCCTCTCCCAGTCCCTGGACTGGTACAGTGCCCTCCATGGGCAGTCTTGCTCACTCTGGGAAATGTTGCTGTAGAGTCCAGGCATCTGGGGCAATGCCATCTGCTATCTATACTCATAACCCTGTGGAGCCCAGCATTCCTCTGAACCCAGGGAGTTACCTACGTTTGAGTCTACTTGACGGCAACTATTTATAGGGTCAGCTTCCCTGGAACAGTTGACTATTAAATATAGGAAATCTGTTCACGTTTAAAGGAAGAAAGAGCTTAGAGGATGTCTCTGGTGTCTAAAATTTTTGGAGCACTTTTGTAGCAAATCTCTTAGAATGCTGCAAGTGGGAATGTCTCTACGTTTTACAATGCATTTAATTGAATTCCTCTAATTCCTACTAACCACACATCCAGACGTTAGCATTTGGAGTCTGGCCACTGAGGTCTTAATTCTGATTCTTCAGTCAGTTAAGCATCCAGTTTCTGTGCTACCCTGACTAGCGAAGCTGTGAAACAAAATGAAGAGGGAAGGTGAACCCACAGCCTGGCGAGGAGGACAAAGATACATGGGCAACGAATTAAAATATAATATCCAAAAGACTGTATCCTCAAGCTTTTACAGAGAGTCTTTGGTCGCGTGGTGGTTCAGCAGCGTGTTACTAAGTGCAAGGTCAGCAATTTACAGGTTCTGGTCGCTCTGCACGAGAAAGGTGGGGCGTTCTAGACCCACAAAAAGCTACCGGCTCAGAAACCCACAGGGCAGCTCTGCTCTGTCCTCTAGTGGGTCTGCGGTCCCAATTGAGCTGGTTTGGCACAGCTCATGGGTTCTAGGAGTTGGAATCTGTGCTATGGTCATGAGTGGGGTTTGGTTTTTTTATCTTTTTCAATATGGAAAGGTTTTATTTTTTTATTATTTAAAGAAATCATTTAAATGGGGGCTCATCTAACTCTTATCATGTTGAATACCTACATCCATTATATGCAGTCCACATTTGCACATTTGTTGCCATCATCATTCTCGAAACATCCTCTTTCCTCTTATGCCTACAGTATCAGCTTCCCATATTTCCTCTCTCTCCCGACTCCTCCTCCCCCATGAACCCCTAAATTTACAAGTTATCATTATTTTGTCATATGGTACACTGTTTGAGGTGTCCCTTCATCCACTTCCCTATTGTCCGTACTTCAGGGAGGAGGCTATATGTAGATCCCTGCAATTGGTTCCCCCTTTCTATTCTACCCCCCTCCACCCTCAAGGTATCACCACTCCCACCACTGGTCCTGAATTCTCCATGTTTCTGGCTCCTATCTGTACCAGTGTACATCCCCTGGTCTAGCTAGATTTGTAAGGTAGAATTGAGATTGTGATAGTTTTTTTTAAGTGCTATCACAGATTCATACCCAAAGGACATCTGCATTAGAGAGAGAGCCACTACCTCTTAGAGAATTGGGGGAAGGCATCATATCTGCACAGATCCTCAAAACATTGCTGTTTTTCTCTGGTATACAAGATGGGAGAAGCGCATTGCTGACAGGGGAAATGTGTGTACAGAGGCCCCAGGGATCCTAGTGTCTCTGAGGAATGGCAAAGATCCCACTGTCAAGGTGGGAGCTGAAGGGAACGGTGGGTAAGGTGAGTACAGATGGAACTAGGGTTCAGAACTGGGCACACTCAGGATCAAACACAGTTGGAAAAGCAGATTCTTTCTTGGCCTTGCTAGTCAAGCCCCAGGCAAGATCAGACCTCTCCCCACTTCCCTGCAGGACATACCCTTCCCTTTGCAAAAGTAACCACAGTCCTAGCTAGCCACACGAGTTGCAGGCCTCAGCTGAAGTCTTACTTGAAACTTTGGTCCAAAGGGATTTCCTCAAATGGTGGCTCACTTTGGAGACAGTCCTTTTTTTCCTGACTGAAGTTAAGGGCGTCAGTTTTTCAGAATGTAGGGCCAAGTCCTTTGGATGATCCAAGAGCTACTGTTCAGACAGAAAGCTATTTAGGATGCTACTCAGAGTCCGTTTAGTTGCACATTTTGGCAAGAGAACTCCCCCCCTTTTTTTGTAGAGCAATTGATTTTCAAAACCTAGATGGAATTCTTTTTTTATTGCTCAGCATGAGGCATTTGTTTTATAACTGCCATAAATAAATGCGAGAAGAAGAAGGTCACTAGGGAGTAAACGTTCTGAGATATGTTGACAGAGCTCTGCCTTGCCAGAATCTGAGTTCTCAGGACTAGCAGGCAGGCTCGTTACTGATTCCAGAATCGCACAGGGAAGCAAGTGTCCAGGTCAATTGCATCCAGCTGTTTGAGCCGGGATTGAAATGGTTGCTGGGTCTCATGAGAGCTGCTAAAATTATCCCTGAAAAGGCATGTACACACACACACACACACACACACACAAATTGGCTTTTCTCTGTTCATTTTCTCATAGGAATTCTGTTGGATGTAAAATAGACTTCTGATAGGAAGGGAGGTGTTGGAAGTGGTTTCTAAAAGTTCATTTCTCCTTGAATATTTTGATGTGAATGCAGGTACTCATCCATTCAATCTATCAGCAGGTACAACTTGGATCTTTTTCTGATACAAATGCTGGAGGTATAATGTGACAAGACAGATAGGTCCCAGACTTCAAGGAACTGTTGCTTAATTTTACTGAAGTAACCAAGCAATCTGGTTAGAGGTTGATGATTGGTAGGTAGTGAATGAAGAGGTACATGAGAGACGATGGCTGATCACATGTTGGTGGCAGTCAGAGAAAGCCTCTGGGGCAGTGTCATATAAGCTGAAACTCGAAGAGTCTAAAAGAGAACAAACACTTTCCAGACACTGTACAGCATAGTATATGTAAAGACCCTGAGGTTGGAAACGACTTGGGTAGTCTGCGAAAGGAGCATATCAAGCAAAAGCAGGGACTATAGTGTATGTAATGGAAGTCCCCAGGACTAGCATCCTGCCCCCCTGATTTGCTGGGAAAATACACAGGACTCAGCATGTGGCCACACTGATGGCTGTGTTGTATGAGTGGAGTTAGACAGGCTGCACTTAATTCCTCCAACATGAAGTTATATCGGTATTATAGCAGCTCATAATAAATAGTGTCTACCAGGGAAGTTTATTAGACACTCCATTCCTGGGGTTTATATTGTTGGCCACAGAGGCACCCTCTGCTTAGCGTGTGCCAAAATTCCAGATTCCCTGAAGAAATGCAAATAGTCAGCATGTAAGCAATTTCACTTAACGCAGTTAGGGGAAGAAAGCCTTGCCTAGATGCAGTTATCTAAGCCACTTTACTAAGTGCATTCTTTATGGAATGTTTATTAGTTGCTCGAAGACAAGCAGGTTGGATGCAGATGTCACCTAGTGGCGCCTGTTCTTGCTAATCTGTTGACAATTAAAGGCCAGCCTACACACCTCCATCAACAAAGGCCCTCTGAGCCTGTCCTAAGACATCCAGAACCTTATTTCTCTGTTAGCTTGTGCATGGTCAGCAGTTATCTCCTGTGGCAAACCCCAAGTTCACATATAACATCTATATGTGATTTCCTGGGGTGTTCACTCCAAAGTGAAAGGTATATCGTCTTGATGTAGTCTGATTTCACACAGGGAACTACAAAGACAGCAGGATTTTACTATGAGTCTCCTTGCTCTTTGTGCATCCTCTGATACATAGTTCTATTTCTTCCTCTAACTTGGAATGAGTAAATTGTCTGCACCATTCCGGAGCACTGTACCCATATTTCAGGCGACAAGAGTAAACCTCACTCTATGCACTCTATAGGCACACTGGGCAACGTTTATTGGTACCGGGGTGCAGAAAACCTCCTCCTGTCAAGACTTCTTCTTGTGAGCAGGTCTTTCTAAGGATTAATAGCTTCAGGCCTACTAAGCATATCTGTTTCTGAACAGTTCGGGTTGCTGAACAGAAAAGGAACCAGCAGAAATGTCTTTGATGCTTTGTGCAGTATCTTTGTGGCTGGACCAATACCAATCTAGCCCAAACCAATTGCCTGAAATTCTGGAAGGTAGTGTAGGTGCATTGGTTTTGACTAGGCTGCAAACTATCAGGAATGGTAAACCTGGTACTACCTTGGGTGGGGCCTCTACCTCATACTGTGTCATATGACAGCTGTAATGAGACAGTTATTATTACATGAGTGTGAACAGGCTTGCTGCCTTTCATTAAACATGTAATAAAGAGGAAGGATAGCTGTTGGTGGGACAGCTTGTAGGTTGAGACTTCTCTTTCTCTGATCAGGATCCTAGAACTGCAGATTTCCTAAAAACCTTGAGTGGCTCAACAGGATGTTGGGTAACCCCTGAAAGAATAGGTTTGGCTTGGAATATGAGAGTAAAGCAAGGGGTTGAAATAAGGTCAAGAGAAAGCTGATGACTTGCTGGAATTGTCATGGGAGGAAAAAGAGTTTGTAGGAAGCTGATGCTGTAAAGAGTAGGACAATCAGGAAAGGATCCCATTTATAGGACAAATGTTGTCCGATATGGTGTCTAAGTTTTTTTTGGAAAGATTTAAGTACATTGATAAAGTCTTTTTCATCATGCTTAGAATTTTTGTTTGTGTGTTTGTTGAGTGTCATCTGGTGTGTTTAAGTGAAATAAGGCCTGAAACCTGCTGGTCTGGAATCATTGTACCACCTGGCTTTATGGTTTGTATCTTTTACTAATGACCACCTATACTTCTGGGCAGAAGGGAATGTAAAGAGTCTTTTACATACAGTGAATTCTAACTGATGTTTGAACTAATGCACCAACACATGCATACAGTTAACAAATGCATAGCAGAGCAGTGTTAACTTGGGGTACTTACTCATTCAGTGATCAGGATATAAGGAATAAAAGGAAAAAATATAAGAAAAGGATCTTTTTGTCCTAAATGACCTTCTAGATGAGTGAGGATAAAGACGAGAGAGCTGCAGTTAGGGCACTATCACTAACACAAGTGGAGCACTTCATATGATAACAGTAAGAAGACTTTGACAGCAGATAGTCTATTCATCATAAAATCTGAATTGTAAAACTGTGAACAGAGCACCAATGAGCTTGTCAGATGAAAAGAGACCTGGCCTACTGGCTAATGTCAACTTCAGCACTGGTCCCCAAACAAACTTTATAAAGATTTGCCACACTTTGATATCTTTTGTTTCCCCTAGACAATCATTTGATGTGCTGATGTCAAAGCTTTATTTCACACTTGCAACAAGTGAGGAGATAAGAGATTTTCTTTGGGTATGCACATTTTTATAGGTCAAGAGATTGTCTAGGTAACATTTGTTTGACTGCACAGAGTAAAAAGAAGAAGAAGACAACAAAGAAGGTGAAGATGTGGAAGAAAAAGAAGAAGTAGAAATATATTTGGTTAAGCACATTAGATTACTGACAAATAGGCAACTGAGGTTATGAAGAGTTCAAGCTCCCAGTAGAGATCTTAATCTTGTTAAATCACATCCACATTTGGTAACTTTTTCCCCTCCAGGAGAATGTGGTAAGTAATCTTGCACACCAACTTTCTGTCTTAGACTATGTATAGCTGGGATATTTTCTATTTTAATAAATAAGTAGCAGATTTTTTTCATCTATATGCATGTGCATCTAGCATTCATGGATCTTCAAATAATGAAACATCGGGATCCGTAATCATTACAGGTGAAAAAAGACAGCCTTTAATCTTCATGGTGGATCTTGCACCCTCTTTCTTGATATCATTATCAGTTGTAAGTAGTTCCATTAGGTAGAACATTTACTCCAAGTTCAAGAATAACAAAATCAATTATTAACAAGCGATAGAGTTAGTTTATAGAACTCAAGAGGTAGAACCAAGAGTTCCATCAGGATAAATGGAGAAAAGGTTGAAATTATGGAGAATTTTATTTTGCTTGGTTCCACAATCAATGGTCAGGAAAGTAGCAGTGAAGAGATCAAGTGGAGCAGTGCACTGGGTAAATCTGCTGTACAAGGTCTCTTGAAAGGGTTGAACAGCAGGGAGGCGATGTGAGGACAAAGGTGGGCCTGGCCCATGCCAATAGCCTCATTATGCCTGTGAAAGTTGGACACTGGATAAAGACACTTGAAGAGGAGCTGATGCATTTGAATGGTGGTGCCAGAAAAGAACATTGAAAGTACTAACAACTGCAAAAAGATACACAGCAAAAAAATTGAACTTGGAAGCAGTAGAGCCAGAGTGATCCTTAGAGGCAAGTGAGGAGATCTCATCTCCTGTATTTTAGACACAATGTCAGGAGTGACTAGCTCCTGTAGAAAGATATCATCAAGCCGAAGGACAGCAAAGGATCGGAAGACCCTCAAGACAATGGATGAACACTGTGACTGCAACCGTGGGCTCAAGAGTCAGAGAAATTGTGAGGTTGGTGCGGGGTAGGGGTGCATTTCATTCTGGGAACCCAATGGATATCACCCAGCAACTATGACAAGACCAAGGACCAGGCCTCCAACACAGCTGGGTTTAGAGAGGGTTGCAAACGTTGACCAGAAACATGGTGGGGATCCTGGGGAGCTCCTTATGCCTCTCACTCTTTCTATGCACCCACTACCTTCTTTTGAGGGGACTTTTCCTGTTACTCAGTACAGGGGATGCTGATGGCCAGCTGTCTCCAAGTTGACAAGGTTAAGCTACTTTGAGGATCTAAATCTCTTGCCCCCCCCGTTCAATATCCAGAGACTTGTCCCTCTGATTTTTTCAGCTCGGACCTTACTTAGTCCACTAAACTATGGTCAATATTGGAATCACATTGTATAATATGGTCCCTTTCTATAGACTGGTAAATTAGAGAAGGAAGAACTGCTATAATCTGAACAGATATGTACATCAAATGAATAGTGACAGTATTGGAAATCTACAGGAGCAATTGTACCCTGTTATTATGTGTGGGGACAGACTCAATGGCAGTGGGATTCGAGTTTTACTCTATGCCTGCTCTTTTGGACAGCAGAGAAATCTTATATAAAGGGAAGGACTTTCTGAATCAGGATAATTCATTCTCCATATTTCTCGGGACTGAAATTTTTTCATGACCAAATAAATTCTTTTCTCTAGAATGGAACTATGAAAGGGATGTTTTGCCTTATATTTAGCCTAAGCTTATGCTATTCTACTGTCCAATCAAATGCTACATGAGCTTTTTGAATTTTAAATTCTGAAGCTATAAACAGTGACCTTTCATCATATATGCATTATTAAATCTGAGCTTTAAATGCCTAGCCCAGAAAACTTCCTTTTAAAGTTTTCTGGAAATTTTGCTGGCTACCATCCAGGGAGGAACTTCAAGGAGCAACTTTTCATGATTTTAGTGGCCATTTAGTTGTCTTCTTTGGCCAAATGTCTATTTTAGGTCTTTTGCTCATTTTATGATGGGGTAGTCTTTTTTGATGTTAAGTTGTTGAAGTGCTATATACATTTGGTCCCTAGATTCTTATCAGGTATAGAGTGTCAAAGATATGCACCTAGTCAAAATATTGTCTTTTCATTTTTTTTGGTGCACATTTGATGAACAAAATTTTTGATATTTATAAATTCCCAATTATATACTTTGTTTTTTTCTGGGGGAGCTTTTGTTATAGGCTGAACTCTGTTGCTACTGCAATTTCCTCTAAGAACTTTATGGTCTCAGCTTGTACCTTGGGGTCTTCACCAGCGAATTTTGGAGAGTAGATTATTAACCTTCTTTCTCCTCTCTATTTGTGTCAGAAAATGGTATCATTAAATAGGGGAGTGGAGTAAGAGACTCCACTCACTCAGATGAGGACAGTCAGAAATTCCATCTCAAACCCACTGTGGTCAAGTTGATTCTGGCTCAGAAAGAGCTGTGATGTCATGTGTCTACTAATTGAAATGCTGGCAGTTTGAACTAACCAGCAACGCCATAGGCAAAAGATATGCAATCCGTTCCAGAAAGATTTCCAGCCTTGGAATCCCTGTGGGACCATCCTAGTCTATTCTGTAGGGTTGCTGTGAATGGGAATAATCTGAACAGGCCAGGAAATAGAGTCTGAGGCAGAGCTAGGCAAGATGACCCAGCACTGGGCATGGAACAAAGACAACTTCTTGGCGTATCCTCTGACCAGGGCTGCATAAATTGGCAAGCATGTTGGTCAGTTAAAGGTAAAAGAAGAATATGTGTAAACTTTGTGGGTTAAATCAGGGGAAAGTTACCATTTGACTATTCAGTTTATAGGCATCATTGCCTAATTTATCTCTTACTTATTTTGGAACCATTTTCTGATTCTGTACCTCACAAGCACTATTATCGTCTCCTTTGGGCTTTTGCAATTTGTCCTTTCAGTATCTGCCCTCTGGCATGTCAATTAATTCTGGTGTGCTCCAAGCAGTGATAGATGAGTCTTCAGTAGAATGGCTCAAACTAGCTGATGTGATTATACATATACTTCCTTGTTTAGAAGTACGAGGTGCAAAGAAGTAGTAAATGTGCAAATGAAAGTGGAGAGGTGGTAGAGCTATAAAGGGAATGTTTTCCCACAACATGCTATTGGCTTATTTACATTTCTTCAGCTATATTTAAAGTTTTTAAGGTGTTTTCTGTATAATTTCCTCCTTTATTCTCCCCATCACCACAGATACAAAAGCCCCCCCAAACTCACTGCCATCAGCATGATGCCAACTCATACCAACCCTGAGGGACTGGCAGACATGCTCCAGTGGGCTTCCAAGGCTGTCATTGTTTTCAAGAGAGGCAAGCCCCACCTTCCTCCTGCAGAACAGCTGAGGGTTTTGAACTGTTGACCTTGTGGACCACAGCCCATTTGTAACCACTATGTAATCAGGGTTCCTTAATAGCTGTAGTTACCACAGCAAAGTTGGAGCTCCATGACATTAGTGATAAAGGTAAGTTGGAATAGGCTTTGGTGAGAAATAGTGGAAATTTTCCAAAGATTGAAAATTGTAGCCTGTGTATATGGGTTAAAAGAAAATTGGAACTGTTGACCTAAAAGCAGAGAATGTCCCCCAGGGGTGAGATTATATGGAGGCATCTTCCAGGGAAACATACTGGTGGGGTGTGGTCCTTTCTAAGGTGAGGCATATCTTCCTGGAGCATCAATTTGCTTAAGTATCAGTGGAAAGAGGATTACATTTATATGAATGGATACACTTATAGTATGGAAAAGAGTGTAACATTGTCATCAGTTGAGCTAAAACCTGAGATTTAAAAGAAATTTTCAGTTTTTGTTTAAGCTGCTATGACTTCACTTCCCAAGTCCTTGACACATGCATTTAATTTCTTCAGCTATCTGGAGACATTCTAGTTTTCAATGAAAATGTGAAGGTTGAAAACCAACTCTCTTCCAGCCAGACGCAACTAGAATTATAGGCTATATCCACCCCCACCCCTCCAAAGCCCACTGTCATGGATTCCAATGCATCAGAACTCTTTATAGGATTTCCGAGACTGTAAATCTTTATGGGAAAAGGCAGTCTCATCTTTCTCCCTCAGGGAGGCTAGTGGATTTGACTTGCTGATTTTGTGGTTACCAGTCCAACACCTAAGCCACAGCACAGGGCTCCTCTAACTTCATAGAGGATTTTAATTTAAATACAAAGAAGGATTTTCATTGATGTTATCAAAAAATAAATGATCAGAATGAATTTGGACACCTTGGAAGTGAATACCTCTTACCTTTGGGGTGAAAAGTAACAGAGCAACTTACAAAAATCATTTTATTGGGGGCTCTTACTGCTCTTATAACCATCTATAAATCAACTATACTAGGCATAATTTATACATATGTTGCTATCACCATTTTAACAATATTTTTAACTTGTCCTAGGTATAAACTCCTCTTTTTGCTCTCCCCCACCCTCCCACCCTCATGAATCCTTGATTAATTATATATTGTTATTATTATTTCACACCTTATACTGTGCATTGTCTCCCTCCACCCATATTTCTGTTATTTGTCTCTTTCAGGATGAGGTGGGGGTGTGCTATATATCCAAATTTGTGGTGGATTTATCCTTTCTCCCCCTTTCTCCTTCCCGATCATCCCCACACCCTCATGATATTGCCACTCCCACTACTGTTCCTGAGGGGTTTATCTGTCCTTAATTCCTTGTGTTGAGAGCTCTTATCTGTACCAATGTGTGTTCTCCAGCATAGCCAGATCTCTAAAGTAGAAATGGGTCATGTAAGTGGAGGGGGGGAAGCATCCAGTAACTAGAGGAATGATGTGTGCTTCATTGGTGCTATACTGCACCTTGGTTGAATCATCCATTTCTATAACCCTTCTGTGTGTGTGTGTGTGTGTGTGTGTGTGTGTATCCAATAGTCTAAAGATGGACTTTGGGTCTCCACGCAAAATCCCCTCTTTCACATCAATATAGTTGTTTGTTTTGTATCTTTAGATATCTGATGCCTGATCCTTTTGATACGTTAGGAACACACATTCTGGCATGCTTCTTCCATGTGGACTTATTTACTTTCTGTTAGATGGCTGCTTGTTTGACTTCAAGTTTTTAAGACTCCATAACACTATATCTTTTGAGAGCTGAACACCATCAGCTTTCTTCACCACATTTGCTTACGCACACATTTTGTCTTCAGCAATCATGTCAGGAAGGTGAGTATCAAAGAGTGCCAGGTTATTAGAACAAAGTGTTCTTATGTTAAAAGAGGCCTTGAGTAGTAGCCCAAAGTTCATCTGCTATCTTAGTACTTAACATATAAATATATGTACATTGGCCTCTATCCCTTTCATTACAAATTAATGTATTTACAAATATACATGCCTATAGATATAACTCTATAAATAGCTTTTACCTCCCATTTCTTTCCTCTATTTTCTTCACCTTCTCCCCTCCCACTCTCATGCTCACTCTCCATTCAGCTGTGAGTAATTCCCCTAGGACACATTGCACTTGACTGCTCCCTACCAGGCATTATATGCCCTCCTCATGACCACTGTTAGATTTCTTTCTGTTCCCTTATCCTTGAGTTTTTAGGTTCCCCACTCCCCCTCCTCAACCCCACCTCTCCCATGTGCCCTGGAGCTGCCAGTCCTGTTGTTTTCTTGGGATTGTTCATCCTGCCTATCTTGGATAGACACAGGGCGAAAGAAAAAGAAAAACAAACGGAAACAAAGCCAGAAAAAAAGCCCCAAACCAATATAGGTAATACCAGGTCTGTCTGCTGACCCTAACGTGTATTTTCAGGTCAAGTTTGATGATGTGCCAAGCCCTGTGCCCCAGTCAGATGTCTATTTTCAGGATTGGTCAGGGAATTGGTCACTCTGCTTCCCTTGCTACTCTGCTGAAATCCCGTTGGGTTTCACCCTGCTGCGCATGGGGCAGACTAGGCACACTTCCAGCATGGTGTCTCCAGTGCAGTCCCCTGCAGTGTCATGGGTCAGTGAGGGCACATAATGTCTTGTGGTGGGCCAAACTTAAGGTTCTCTCTGTGCTTTGGCTGCTCTGAGCTGGGATATTGTCCCCAAGGTTTGGTCGGCCATGATGAGGTGTTCTTTCTTTCTCCGCCCAAACTGCCCCCCCCCCCGCCCCCCGCCTCTTAGTTTGTTCCTTTGTGGTCTGTATAGACCTGCCTCTCTCCTCAGGCTATCTCTTCAATGCTGTTCTCTGTATTGCCTCCTTCTGGGGTCAACATAGTTTGTGTGGCGGTCATGTACTTGATGTCAATTTTATGATTGGGAGTGTAGTCCAGTCTGTCACTCTGGAGATAGCCAATGAGGCCTCTGTGTGGACATGGCTTTCTCCTGAGATTTCTGGGAAGTCTCACAATATTTCCCTCGTGGAGATGAGAGACCCTTTCCTGAGTTGTTGGGAGTCACTCAACTGATAAGACAAGATGGCAGCAGCCGAGGACCCAGAGGAGCTGGAGGAGAAACCACACAGCCTTTCCCTGATGGAACCAGACTTCTGAAGCTGGAAAAGCCACAGAGAGACCCTTGCCAGTGCTGAGATGTTTCTAGCACCAATGGATACTGCTGATGGACCCTGAGCCCTGGAAACGAGAAACCCTGAAGGGACCCCTGCCAGTGCTGCTGGACGCAAGACTCTGCACCCACTGGCCTGTGATTGTCCTGGTGTCATTGTGCACACTTCAAGAGTTGGAGGGAGACTTTATGGACTGGTTTCAGATGTATGGGCTGGTGTCGGACTTCTAACCTTGGACTGGAGTGGGTTGGGATGCTTTCTTAATGTTCCATTCATCTTGTATATAGGCCTTTCTCCTATATCCGTATGTGTGTTTATGAATTTGTTTCTCTAGTCTACCCAGACTAACACAGCTTGGTTTGGGCTAAGCCCCATCATCCTCTTTGTTAGTTTGCTGCTCCATGCCAGTGCATTGTCCTCATGGCTTGGCGCTCTGAGACAACTTTATCCCTCCCTGAATCCCTCCCATGGCTTTCTGTTTGAGAAAGAGTCCTAATAGGATAGTTTACTGATGTTTCTTTTTTTGGTGAACCATCTTCACTGAAATTGAATCATGGTTAATATTCCTCTTGGTAATGATATCAGAAAACAGTATAGAAGTCAACTTCTCAGAATTTTGTTGTATTGAAATGTGTGTGGACATAGATCACTAAATGACTAGACAATGTCATTTAAGTATTTTCATACATACTAATTCTTTGACTCCAGATACAAAAGACATAGATTTATGTGCAAAGTGAATCTCACCCTTTCTCCATCATATCTTCTAGAATTAACTACAAATAAAGTTTTTATGTCTTTCTATAGAAATATGGATGCCTCCCACAGGCATATTATTTCTTCAACTTGCTTTTATTTTCTTTGCAATATCAAAGCCATTTATACACAATCTCCTACCTCACCCTTCCTAATAGCTAAAGATAGCTTTTATTGTTCCATTTTGTGATTTTACTATCTATTGCTTAATCAATGTCATATATCAGGATTTTTAGACTTTATGGCAGATGCTACAAGTTACCCAGCAATATCAATTACCAGTTTTTTTCTAATGAAAAGAATTAGGATTTTGTTTAAAATAACAGTGCCTTTAACTAAAGTTTTACCTTTCGCAGACTCCCCAGTGGGTCATGTGATACTGCTTTGGTTATTGCTAAAGAAGTTTAGGGCATGCATTCTCAATGGGCATAATAAAGTCCCAATGGGCTAAAATTGATTCTGAAAGTGAAAAATTTTAGAAATCACAATGGTTAGTCATCCTTCAATGTCTTCCAAAGTTCAAACTTTCCCTATGAACTCTTATTCCTTAGGATGTGAGTTGGCTACACCTTGTACCCCTAACTGCAAGGTCAGCAATGTGAAACCATCAGTCCCTCTGTGGAAGAAAGATGAGGTTTCATATGTCCATACAGGGTTACAGCACCAAGAATCTGTTCTTTCCTGTCCTGTAGGGTTGCTGTGAGTCAGAATCAATTCAATGGCAGTGAATTTAAATTTTGAGTATTGAGTTAGAGTATTTCACAAGTAGCATTCACATTGAATTCATGGAAAGAAACCAGGGTATGCACGATCCTTGCTATAATCCACGGGGAATAGGTGACTGTAATTAGAGTATGATCTTGAAATTTATTGCTCCATCTTGAAGCCGTGTGGTGAGAGAGGCCTACCCATGCTGTTGGCCGCTGCTGGCTGTCTTACAGATGTTGTCTGATTGAGTGCTTCTACAATGTGGGCTTTGATCATTAAACACAGATATTTTATGCTTAATTCAGTGAACATTGTACAGTTCATCATCATGTCAATTGCTGAAAAGAAAAACAAGGCAGATAGTAGCTGAATATATAGCTTGTTCACCAGATAGCCTCCTATCATACAAAGGGCTCAAATAGAATTAAATTGTCAGTAAAAGTAAGCCATCCAGGAACGCCACGCTCTTTCTCCCCATGTGCCTGTGGACATCCTTTTTTAGAAGTGTCTCCTACCTGGATAGCTCATAGTAACTGCAGGCACCTTATAACTTGTCCTATTTTCTCCCCCATGAAAAATTCTTTAAGGAAAAAACCAAAAACAGCTCAGTAGTTCCAAAGCATAAATGACTGAATATATAAATATTTACTGTTCAAAAAACACTTGCATTTTTAAAAGTTCATAGACCTTTAGAATGAATACCTTCATTTAATTAAAAGTAGCCTCCAGAGTGACATGCTAAATGAATATTATTGTAAAATTTCTCTAACAGCCAACTTCCATTGTTTGTGTAAATAATGTTCAGCCATAAAAGGATTGATTCTGTAAAAGTGAACCATTAAGGAATTGTGATATGTAGTTAGCCTACATTGACCCAATATCTCTCTCTTTTAAGAAGTAGTATCAGAGTAATCAATGGTACTATTAATGGAAAATGTTTGTGTTCCAGGAAAATGATTGATAAGACTTTCTACCATAAATTAACAAGGGAGTCTATAAAAGGAGTCAAAGGGAGATAAAGAAATGTAGATCCAGGAATGGACTTTGGGCTCACACTAAATCCTACCTCCAATTTAAGAACAACTAGTTTTATATCATTGCCCTGCTCAATTCTTATCCTCAGGAAAGGAACACAGAAGATATGGGTGCTATCCCAACGTGTGGTGAAGAAATTAGATGGTGCCTGATTATCAGATGAAATAGCATCTGGTGTCTTAAAGACTGGTTTCCACACAAGCAGCCATTTAGCTGAGATGTCAAATAAATCCACACAAGAAGCACTCCAGCATCAATGACCTATAGATTGTACATCATATAACCTGAAGCCAAAGGAGGGAAGAGTATCAGAGTCTAAAGTGTGAAATTCTGGTTTGCAGAAGCTATGGAAAACAGTGGAAAGCCCAACATACATTTGTGAGATCTACACAGAAAATAAGCCTCCAGTGAGTTCCCTTCCATAATGGAGGGATGGGAAGATACTGATTGCCAAACAGAGTGCATTAGAGAGATGACTAAAGCAGATCCAAATGACAAATTTGACTTGAACAGTTAAAACCTTTGCAGTTGATCTCCCCCATACATGTTGGGCCTGATTTGGTTCTCTACATTCTCTTACTCTCACTCTGTTTTCATTTTGGGGATTGTCTCTGATGTATCTTGTCACTTGGGGTAGCCCTCTTGAATTTTTATTATATGTTTTTCATTATATGAAACCCAGGACTGATGAATCAATAGAGAGAGCAAGTAGAAGAAAGGTTCCTAGGAGTACAGTGGAGAAGAACATTAAAGGGGAGCTGATATCAAAAATTTCAAGTAGGAAGAGAATGTTGAGAAACTGATTTTGGTAGCAATTGTATAATATTGCTCTGTGTGGTATAAGTATGGAATGATATATTAGTATTAGATCTCAATGAAATGTGTTTTTAAAAAAAGCCTCTAAGGTCCTTATTTTGTTATTAGTAGAGTTCATATAAATAAGAAAAAAGGGCATGAATTCATCACGAATGATCATTCATTAATTTTTTCATAGACAAATCTTCTTTGCATTTTCCCTGCAAAATATTTTTGCAAAAGAAAGAGAATTGTTGTTATTAATATCCTCTTTAGAAGTTTGGGCACACCATAGTTCATTTAGCTAGTTACAGGAAGCTGACTATGATTGAAAACTAGCTTGTTTTTAATTTGTTACTATACTTAAAAAGTTTTCATCATCGTCTGTTTGATTGATTATCTCCCTGGGACAAAAATGCGACCTTTGAGTGGTAGAATTTGAGCAGCAGCTAGTGGGCACCCATTCCCGTCATGTGGTTTCTAACCCATAGCAGCCCTATCAGACAGAGTAGAAATGCACTATGGGATAACCAAGGTGGTAAATCTTCACAGCAGCACAGCACCATATCTTTTCCCTGTGGAGTGGCTTGTGTGTTTGAACCACTAACTTTTTAGTAAGCAGCTGATGGTTTAACCATTATGCTAGCAGAGTTTCAGGGCCAATGGATAAGGGAGACTTTTTGAAGTGGGAGGCAGCCATTTATTTATTTTTTTAGCCTGTATATCATTCTAGCTATGGCGTCACAGGTTTTGTTGGTGACACGGGTTGACTCAAGGAGCACCATGCAGTGCCAACGTAATTCATACAGTTGATCTTATCTCCATCTTCTTTTGGCATCTGCTTGGCTCCCCTCCCCCCATCACCATCTGCTTCTGGGATCTTGTGACTAGAGGTCAGGCTCTTTGCTTTGTCATTGATAGTCTGGATATTATTTCCATTTGCATCCTGTGTGGCTGTGCTCTGATTACTTCTTGAGGTCAAAGGAGAAGAGCTAGAGAGGTCATCCTCCTTCAGCGGGAACACATCCATTCAGGCTGCAGGCAAATTTATCTCTGTTGGATCTTGTATCCAAAGTGAAATAATTGAGGTCAAAGTGTCCGATTCAGAAGTGGATGAGGAATTAAGCCAGGCCAATGAAAATCTTTATTGAGACATATCAGCTAAAGATAGAGAAAGGGACTTTCTTCTGCCTAGAGGAGCAATGTATTATAATAATAGTACCTTGAGACTGTTTGAGTTTATTTTATACCAGCCAGATGAACAGCAATACAAGATACAAATATGAGATATTTAAAAAAATAATTAAGAATTTCAAAGCAGTGTTAACAAATCATAAGCCAAAATCAGGGCTCATCTAAATAAGGGACTTTGAGTAAATGCACAGTTAAATGCCCATGAAGCTGCCTCTGTTTATTCATTTGGAAGATCATCATTCAGTCACGAGAACAAGGCCAAGAGACAAAGCAGGTCATAGGTAATTATTCAAGTGACCTAACAGTACCATAATGAATCTTGGTTAGTGCTCACAACCAAAGAGCTGGTGATTCAGGCCTGCTTCCATAAATATGTACAGCCTTGGAAACCCTCTTGGACAGAGTAGACCTTTGTTATGAGTCAGAATCAACTGCATAGCTGAACTGTCTTAGTGAGGATGCTCACTGGCCTGGTTTAAATCACGTATCCACTTCTGGATCAAATACTCTGACCAGGATGATGGCTCAGGCAGAGTCATGTCCCTTCTTGTGGGTCAGGGAGGACGGGTACAGTGGCCCAGGGTACAGTGACTGACATCAGACCCCCCAAGGAATGAGGGTGCTTGTACCAGCATCAGAATGTATTAGGCAGTTTCTTCCTCCTTGTGAGGGATCCTGGAAGGGCTTGCTGGTAATTTAGGAAGCAATGACAGACCCACAGACACGGCTTTAGCAATGCAACAACAGTATGAGCTGTTTCTAA
The DNA here is from genome assembly GCA_004026705.1 of Nesogale talazaci. NCBI lineage: Eukaryota > Metazoa > Chordata > Mammalia > Afrosoricida > Tenrecidae > Nesogale > Nesogale talazaci. Next base: position 22,407 of record PVJH01012048.1, read on the forward strand.
GGCTGCTCTTGCTAGGAGGTATGGGAAGTGGTTGAAGCCCAAAGTATGGGTGGCTATGGGTATTAAATTTTTGAATTTTGCAAGCAAGGAGCCCACATAAACAATACACCTACACTCACAATTGCCATTGTGTGCTTACACAAATAATGTGAAAGGGGGTTGTGCAAATAAACCCACTATATAATATGGTGTGTATTACTTATTTGAAATATATGGTACACATATATTTATAGTTAAATATAGATATACAAATGGGTATATATGAGAGACATAAAATATCTGTGGACATTTTAAATTATCTTTTAATTCATGTTTTCTTGAATTTTTTAAAGCCCCTGTGTGCATATGTGTATGTAACAGTAACAAAGGTCACCTGGATCTATTTGAGCCTCAGACCCACTCCTGCTCCTTGTGTTCTAGATTTATTATGAAAGTAAAACACTTCTTTCTCCACATGTTGTCACTACCTGTCATTGAGTTGACTCCCGGGGACCACATACACAGTGGAACGAAATGCCCCTTGATCTTGTGCCATCTCATAGTTAGTTGAAGATGGGACCCTTGTGATCCATAGAGTTTTCTTTGGTTGATTTTCAGAAGTAGATTGCCAGGCCTTTCTTCCTAATCTTGAAGTCCCACTGAAATCAGTTCAGCAACGTAGCCCTACCATAGATAAGCTATAGGCGTCAAACCTGAGTCATCCTAGTTCACCGTAGTCTGGAAACTGTTTATCATTATTAGCAACAGTGCAAGCTACCAAGTCACAGAGGAGAGATAGCAGTGCATTAGGCGCATTGCTCAAGAATTCATCCAAGTCTGTTGCATGGGTGGTGAGACGCATACTGCTGCATTGCGATTGCCTTCTGATAATGGTGTAATTCTACGTAATTATGTCATTTGCTGGTTTTTCGGTAGCCACAAACTGCTTCCTTCTTCATCATGAGAAGATTTTCTTTTTAGTCCAATGCAGCTACCTGTGTTTAAGATAATATTGTAGGCACTGGCTTTCAACAAAGTGGAAGACATTGAAGGCTGCTGTAGTGGCGCGCGCATCCTCTTGCAGAGACTATCGAACCAAGGACGTCATCCGAGCGTGTTGAGCACTCTGCTGTTGTTGTTGTTGTTAGGTACCACCGGGGTGGTCCTCACCCATAGCAACTCCACGCACCACAGAAGGAGACGCAGCCCAGTCCTGAGCCAGCCTCATAATTGTCCCTAGGCTGAACCCCGTTATCTCACCTACTGGGTCACTCCATCTCTTTCCCTGCTCCTCACCTTACCACACAACATGTCCTTCTCCAGGGACCAGTCTCTCCTGACAACATGGCCAAAGTCTGTTACACAAATGCTTGCTATCCTTGTCTCTAACGAACACTTTGCAGAGAATTAAAATAGAAATGTGTGCTATAGTGACTGGGTGCTACATGTCAATTGGATCGTATAGAAAAGGCCTATCTGAGGAGCTGAACTAAAGATGGTCAGATTGACATGATCTCAGTGACAGGACAGGATAAAGTCATGCCAAGAGGAACAGAGAAAGCATTCCTGGTGGAGGATACTGAATGCAAAGGAACCATTGTAGAAGCAAATATCACAGAACCTTTTGGGTGAGGTGAAGATGATGAAATATGAAAGCACAGGGTGATGAGCACCTTATGATGAAGGCTTTCCCAGAGAGAATAAGAAATTTATATTGTAAATTTGATAGGAAGATGAACACTGGGGAGGATTTAAGCACAATCTGATCTACATAATTAAAAGAATATCTGATGTTAGAAATAATAGATTATAAGGGGCAAAGTTGACAAACCCATAAGGGAATGGCTATCGCTTTCTATATATTAATGTGCATACACTCCCTCTTCATTGCCTTCAAGGGCATGCTTCTTGGGACCCTCCTGCCTTCCTCAGAGTTCTTTCACAATGAGAGAAAAGCAAATCATAACACTGCCAGAAAGCCTTCACTTCAGAGCAAATGCCTTCTTTCAGAGGGTGCCTGCTGGCTTTTGAGTGCTGCCAACCGAATGCCACTGACCCGATGGCTCTTCTTACTCCACACTGAAGAGTCCCCATAGAGCACATAGCAGATACCAGCTGGGAGTGCCTGAGAGGAAAGTCTTATCCATCCTCTGGTTAAAGACCAGTAGGATGAATGCTTTGAAAATCTAGCCTTTGAAGATACAACACAATACTAGTGTTCCGGGTTAGGTGGCAGTAGAGGTGGGGAGAAGGGGAAAGATTCAAGGTTGACTTTCGAACTGTTGTTGGCAAGACCTGCTGAGGGATTACACCTGTGGTTCTAGCAATGGGCTCGTGATGCCACTTACTGAAAAGAATTTGGCTAGGGACATTGGCCGAAGAGGGAAGTTCTCTTTTAGCTATGTTATTTGAGAGATCATTTGGACACTCACATGGAAATGCTGCATAGGTAGATAGAAGTCATAGCTAAATTTACAATTTAGGAGTAACTAATTAATCAGTGGTATTTGAAGTCATGGGAATAGATGAAGTCATTAAGAGAGAGAAGTGAATGAAGGGGTGAGAAAAAATTTTAAGGATAGAACCCTGGGATATACCAATGTTTAGATATATAACTTGAATGGTGATGCATCAAAGAAGTCTTCAAAAGAGGCAGCTGGCAGCGTAGAAGGAAAGCCCAGTACATGGTGCCACAGCAGCCGATACAAAACAGGGTTCTCCATGTGAAACAATGACTCACTGGACTTAATGCCCTAGCTAGTGTTTGGAACTCTCTAAGTTGAACTGGGAAAGTTCCTGCACCAATAGAAGAAAGGGATAGGAAAGAGAATGGGGTAGAAGCTTGGGAATTCATGAGGGCATCTCTGGGCCAAGGTTGGTAATCACAGTCAAATTAAGAGTAAGAAAATTCAAAGTTTACACTTCTTAGGGAGCAAAATCTACATTGCTTCACTGCGCAAGCCACCCAGAGCAGCTGAAGTGCTGACAATATTCAGAGAAGTCTACAAAGACTGATGAAGGAGGAGGAGACTGATTAGCCAAGCAATTCCTCTCCCTGCAGTGGGACTGTAGCTTAGGTTGCTAATTGCTCTGGTCCTCCACTGAGAGCGGGATTTACTCTCACAAGAAAGATGAGAACAGGAGTAGTTCCGTGATAGCAATCTGATCTTCCATGTGGTCATTGCATCTTATATATAAGCACTACATGCCCATCAGTGGAGACATGCGTGTTTCTACGACAGTGTGGCAGTTACCCAATTTCATGCCAACTTGATAAAGGAATGAAGGGGTGGAGTCTGGCCTGTCAGCCAGGTCACAGTCTGAAGATGTCTCCTAGTGGATGGGCTTACTCATGAGGAATTGGAGAACTCCCTGTTTTCTTCCCTGAATACGGTACACATACTCTCTCTGCTTCACATTCCTGTTGAGCCACATGGAGTTAGGTTGATTGCAGCCAGAGCCCTGGAGATGCATTCACTGCCCTTGGACCCAGAGGACTTCCCACCCACCGGTTGGTGGTCTTTTTGCATTTAGCATCATTGCATGTGTTGCATGGGTATGAAGAGGAATATGGGACTTACGGGCTAATATTGAATTTATGGACTTGATCTAAACTGGGCTGGGGTGTTTTCTTGTATAATTACTTCTTGATATAAAAGTTTCTTTTACACGTTTATGAGTGTCAATGAATTTATTTCTCGAGTCAACCTGGTCTAACACAGACGTTAAGCCTGTGAATGGATTTTATTGAGCTTCCAGAGTAAGATGGACCATGTAGAGAGGCTTGACAATCTCCTTAGAAAAAAGTGCATCGCAATGGCTCTCTCCTCACCCGAATCATGGGAACGATGCAGACTCAGGCAGCATTGAGTTCTACTGTGATGGGGTTGCCAGGAATTAGTATCTGACTTGATGGCAACTGACAGCAGGAATACCATTATTCAAAATAAACAAAATAAATAAGATGCCTGCAGGAGACTACTTGGAGACATGGGGAGACAGTGGGGAAGAAGAACATTTTGGAAAAGAGTAAGTGTGAGTTGAATGACCTTACGTAATATTGACATCACAGAATCACTAAGACCAATAGAATGTGATGCTGTTTCTTTGAAAATCGTGTTGGCTTAGGGAACTGAAAACCAAACAAATAAAACCTCCTTTAATATATCTTTGACAAAAACGTGGGCTGTGGTGATTTTTAATGAGGGAATGAATAAGGTTTTCCTCGTAAGGACTCCCAGCTGAGCCCTGTCATGGCACTCTATGACTCCCTTCAGTGTGGAGTAAGAGGAGTCCCTGGCTTGGTGCCATTCACAGACTGTATTCAAGAGCCACCAGCACCCTCTGAAAGAAGGCATTTGCTTGGAAGGGAGGCCATTTGAAAACTTTCTGGTAGCATCATGACTTCCTTTTCTCTCATTATGAACAGAATCCTGAGGAAGGCAGGAAAGGCTTAAGGAACTTGGCCTTGATGGAGCACTAAGAGTGGGTGTGGGCACACAGGGTAGGCTCACATCAGGCCTGCTGCTGGAGAAGGACAAATGAATCCCCAGTGATCTCTTAGTATCAAACGCCTGCTCTAGGCAGTTGGGGGATTTGGCTATAACCCCTGAGTTGCTAATGTTTACACTGCCTTGTTTGTGAACCACTTGTATAAAGGGTTTGTGAACAAAGACTGAACTGGCAGATGTGGCCACTTGCTTCTCCCTTAGAGTGGGGGGGGGGGTCTCCAGATAGGGAAATAAAACACTCATTTCCACGTTTGTGTGCACAGCTAGTGTTGTGCAAAAAGCAAGTATGATTTCTCAAAGTACCACATTGCTCTCTTCCTCATCCTTCTGATGCTTTTATTCCCTTCTTACCAATGTCTTTCACTTAGTGACCGCTGCATGTCAGAGTAGAGCTCTGCCCCAAAGGATTTTCAGTGACAGGGCTTTTCAGAAGTAGATCACTTGATGGAGCTTACCGATATGTAGGACCAGACTTCCCAGACAGCTAGAGCTGGAACCCAGGGGTGGTTCAGAGCCAGGAGAAGTAGGAAGGCATAAAATAGCAACTATACCCGAAGGGACATTTTCACCTGTAAAAAAAAATGTGTGCTTGGCTGAGCCCTGGTGGCGTAAGTGGTTGAGTGCGGGACTATGGCCTGCAGGCTTGGCAGTTCAAATCCAGTGGCAGCTCTCAGGAGCAGCGTTGTTAGCGCCCATGACCACCAGAGGCAGTGATGCCCACCAAAAAAACTGAACCAAAAAATGTGTACTAAGACAAGTATAAATATATTACGGAATGGGAATCAATATTTCCATGAAATGTCAAAGTAAAATGTGACCCTTCAGGGCTTACATGGGTATCTACTCCATTCGGAGTACTTAAGTAACAAACTGAAGCTCTGAAGAAGTTATTTCGGAGAAAGAAAAAAATCGAGATTCAAATCCCATTTGTGCTACTTAGCAGCAAAATGAGCTAACTTAGCTAGATTTTGGACACCTCATTTATAAGATGGAGATGACCTCATTCTGCCTGAGGTCAACCCTCAACCCCACTCTATTCTAGGTTTCAGGGGTTGTATTTGCAAGGTCAGTCAGAGTGACCTAGGGAGTTCTTCTCTCGACTATGAGAGGAATACAGTGCCAGAAACTGAGCAATGCTGAAAACTGAGTGTGGTAGTTATATAATTCTCAATTGGAGGAGTAAGTGTGTAGGGGTGGAGTCTAGCCCGTCAATCAGATCATAGCCAATGAAGCCCCTGTGTGGACATTAGCTTCTCTTGAGAATTCTCAGAAATCCTGTACTTCCACCTTGGAGGTGGGAGACATTTCCATCTCTCTGCTGACTTCCCTGGGAGACACTGCAGCTGATAAGGTACATGGAACTACCCTGGTGCCCTGAGCTGGAAAAGCCAGATAGACCTGTCTTTATGCAGCCAGACCTCTGAAGTCAGAGAAGCAACAGAGAGACCTCTGCCGGGGTTGAGATGCTTTCACCGCCACTGGATCCAAAGACTTTCTACCCACTGGCTTGTGATCATTCTGCATTTGGCATCATTGCATGTGTTTTGTGCATCTGGGGAGGATTCTGTAGACTGGTATCTGACCTATGGGCTAATATTGGACTTATGACCTTGGACTGGACTGGGTTGGAATGTTTTCTTAATGTGCATTTACCCTTTCTGTAAAACTCTTCCTTATATGCATATGACTGTCTCCATGAATTTGCTTCTTTAGTCTACCCAGACTAACACACTGAGTTAGATGCCAAAGACTAAGAGGGTCAATAGAAGTGAGAAAGTCACCTTAATGGAAGAGTTTAGAAGTCAGAGCAATGGTAAACACACTAGGCTATTATATGAAAGCTTGGCAGATCAAACCCAGCAGTTGCTCTGTGAGAGAGAATGCCTGGCATTCTGCTTCTATAAATATTCCTGAAGACACCCCATGAGGTGGTATTAGGCTGCCACACAGGGACTCTCTGAGTCTCAATCAGTATAATGGAAGACAACCACCACTTCCACCCCCACCACCACCACAACAACAACAAGAACAATCACCACCACAGGCCAGGGAAAGGGAGTCCTGGTGACACACATGGTTAAACACTCTGTATGTGTGTGCATTCAGTCACTAACCAAAAGGTCAGTGGTCCAAACCCACCTGGCAGCCCTATGGGAGGAAGACCTGCCAATGTGCTCCCATTAAACCACATGCTAGCCAGCACCACAGTTTTATGTGGCCTTTGATGTTGGTCTCTGATGTGGTACAAAAATGTGAGGCTGGTCACCGAAGACTAATAAGTAGACGCAAGTAAGTCTGTGCTTACCTCACTTACTAGGTCCTCTGACCCTGTCAGGAATTTGTAAATTTTCTTTAAGAGAAGGACTGCATAGCCAGTTATTGTACGTGCTTTTTAATAAGATGCATGACTGAAACGTTGACTGTGAACCAGTTGCATGATGGATAGATTTACAACAATGACAAAAAGTAACTGTGGAGGCTGCTTAGGTCCCACCAATTACCTCATGCCATTTGGTTCCCCTCTTTGAAAGGTTAGGGCCATGGGTTCATGAGACATCCCAATGAATTGGCCTAATAGCTTAGTGCTTCTGCTCATTAGGTAGTTTCTGGGGTCTTAAAAGTTTGCAAGCGGCCATCCAAGGCACAGGGATTGGCTTCTATTCACCCACTGCCATCACATTCATCCCCGTTCCTAGTGACCCTCTATGGAATTCCTGGGTGTGCCGTTAGCCATTCCACACTAACCTCCATGTGCCACAGGGATCCTTGGAATGTAACCGCCTTGAAACGCATGCATCTTTTTATAGCCTCTCTCCAGATATACGGTGCTTTTCTCATGCCGTTTTTGCCTCACAGATTCTTAATGATCATTACTAAAATTTCTTCTATTGCTTCAGGAAGCCCTGCCACTCTCTTCCACAGTTCTATAGTCTTGGACCAAATGAGGAGATGGAATTCCAGCATCTGAGCTTAGCTCCCCAGTTTCCCTACCACAGCCCCTAGTGCCTCTGGTCTCAGACAGAGATCCAGGGCATGCTCTTGTGATGGTCCTGTGCATTCACTTTCTGGGGGATTTGTTTTTGAGGAAGATGCTGTGAAGTCGAGAAAGAGACAGATGCTAGACATATCTAAAATCAGAATCTTATATGTGGACTTGCTGTGGTGAAAAAAAAGGAGTGAAATTGTTAACTACAGATGACTAAATAAGCACAAGTAATCCCGTGCTTATCTTGCTACTTGTGTAATCTGACGTGGTTAATATTCCAGACACTACTCATCACACTGGGAGATAGAAACATGCTTTAAACAATCATGTGCCAATTAACTCATTGTCAGGGGAGATTATGACCCTGCACCTTCAAAACCCAGAAAACCTTTCTTGTCGGATATTCGATTATTTCTAGAATGTATTTTTTACTGTGTCCCTGATGTGGGTTAATATATATGTGTGTGTGTATATATATGAATATGTATGCAAGCATACATTATAGGTGCATATGCCAACAAATACATCTATCGATACATACATCCAGTCATATTCATACACTTTTATGCCTTTGTTACCTCCAAATGTAGACTTTAGCCCTAGAGTGATTGAGCCAGATTGAGGCCCACCTTGAGCTGAACAGGACTTATAACCGAGTTTATTAGAGTGACTAGTGCCCAGAAGTCACTCTCACAGTAACTATGAGGCACTAGTTGATCTTGGCATCCCTTGAGACTACAGTTCTGAGCCCCCAAGCCCAGGGATTCATTCCCTCAAGGTGTTTGGCCAGGTCTCAGAAGCGTTCATAATTCTGTCCCTTATATACTTCATCACTTTCATGGGCATATTCTCAACAAAATAAATACTGATTTAAAAATGCTCTCTCTCTATATGTGCATATATATAACATATATAATATATATACACTTTCTCTCTCATACCTGTTCAGCCTGTATATCTCTCCATACATATCTATCCATCAATGACAGTTGTCAAAGGATTGTGTATGTAACAGTAGCTGTCTCAGATGCCTTTAACTCTTATAAATGTCTCTTTGCTTCCCCCCACCCCCATCATTTTTTACCAACCTCTCTCTTACTGCGTATGGTGTTCGCCTTAACCCAGGGTCACCCTTGCCTACCATCTTGCCACAATGCCCTCTTTTGATAGGCCATGTGCTCTTTATTCTGCCAGTCGCCACCAACCCTGTTCATCTTTCCAGAGTGAGATCAAACACCAGTTACCAGCTTTAGTTGCATTTTTAAGGCTTCCCCTTGCTTGCTTCATTATTGATCTTACTGTCTGGTTTCAAAGAAATTTATCTTTTGCCCCTTAGTTGAAAGAGATAGAAGAAATAGAGCCAATAATGTCTTATGACTGTGGCAAAGAAAGTTTATATTAACATACAAAATGTCTAGGCAGAGCGTGGCAAGCACTTGAGTCTCCTAAAACTAGAAGTCCTTCTCTCCTTGTGTCATTACCATTTTCCCTCAGGTAAATAGTTCAGGGCTGTCAAAAAGCCTTAGGGCTGCTTGGGGGAGAAGAGCTGTTTCTGTCTTTAAGCATATGCTACTTGGCATCTTACAGTTAGGTGGTGCCATTGTGTTTGGGCTGTCAGAATTAACTACTGGGTTTTCAAAGATAAATACATCTTGGGTTGAGGTGGCAGAGTCCTGGGAGATGATGCTCAGTGGGATGTGTTCAGCCAGAAAAGCTGTTCAAGCAAACCCATATTTAGTGTAGCAGTCACCTGGAGATTGTCCGTCTTCAGGAAACAAAAGGATAAGTGTTAAGTGGAAACCTAGACTTTTCAATCTTATAATCCAGTTTCTGGTTCTGTCATTGGATTTTGCCTTTTGCAATGAAGATAAGGTCACGCTGGGCTGTGTGTTTGCTATCGAAAATGAAATCAGAGCTGTTATTGGATCTGCCAGAGGGTTTCACATTAAGAAAGAAAGAATGTTCCACGTCAATCCCCTTGGCTGTGCCATCAGACAAAGGCCTCCAGATAGACTCGGCAGCTGTGGCGGGTATTTCTTTCTCCATCTGACATGTGAGGGCGAAGGGGCGCTGATACAATTAGAAAGAAAACATGGCAATGTTTTGTAGTCTGAGAATCCTTTTACGCTCCTAGGCTCTGCAAGATTATTAGCAGAATCTTGTGCTGTGGAGTCAGTGCCAAGTCGCACTGACTTGACAGGACAGGGAGAACTGCCCGGCGCTGTGTCCGAGGCTGACATGTTAAAGGCAGAACATATCCAGGCATTTTTCTCCTGAATCTCAAAATGAGTTAGAGATGTCAACTGATCAGTTAACAGGCCTGGGCTTAACTGTGATCTCACAGGGTTCCTTAATAAAACTTAGACCACAATAAAATGATTAGCCAGGGTATCTAAAAAGAAATATTGCTACCAGATGTCCAGTTCATATACTGCTGGGTTTATTACAAACAAAACATGTTAAACTTGTCTCGGCAATCAGTGGACTGCTGCACATAAGCTCTCTCAATAAGATACTTGTCCTGTTGGGAGCCGTGGTTCTCAACCTGTGGGTCACCACCCCTTTGGGGGTCGAGTATCCCTTTCACAGGGGTTGCTGACTCATAGCAGTAGCTACATTACAGTTATAGAGTAGCAACAAAAATAATGAGGGACTGTATTAAAGGGCCATGCCATTAGGAAGGTTGAGAACCACTATTAGCGTGTCTTCCAGTAAAAGGCCCAATCAAAGCAGAAGATTCCAAGGGGATCTTTTGGGGTGGTGAAAGTCAGAGACTTTTGCTCAGAAGATGATGCAGACGGAGTAGTGTCTGGTGTGTTAAAGGCTCGTCTTCAAACAATGAGCCTTCTAAGTGAGGTGTCTACCAAGTCCTCATGAAAGAAGTCCACCGGCCTGTGGATCTTCCCTCGTTGGGTCCCCTGGACTTCCCAGCCCCATTAGAAGAGTGGAGATTGTGGGCTTACCAGATGAACTCATATGAGATAAAGCAATTCCCCCCGCCCCCACCCCCAGTTTCCTGCTGGTGGAGCGACCAGCTTGCCAGTTGCCAGTTGCCTAGTGCAGTCAAGCCCCTCCCTGAGATGCTGACAGGCTGCCAAAAGTTCCCTGGAGGCAGTCCTAGCCTGGTGAGGTTCCTGTCGGGAGCTTGAGACCAGGCCTAGGAAAGTCTGTTGGGACTTTCCAGCTTAGGGCATTCCAGGGTGAAACCCCTCACCAAGTCTGGCCTGCAGGTCGCCAAGTTTCTACCAGCACAATACCTAAGCTATTGCCTCCTCTCTGAGAGGCCAGGAGGAACCAGAAGGACAATCTTTTTTGCTTCAACTGCAGCTTCCAAGCCTTCGCCTACCCCTGAGGCCAATTTTTCTTTTCTATCCAGAGTGAAGGTCTCTCCCCCAGGTTCCCACTGCCTAGACCAGGCATTTACCCAGGTGGCGTTTCTGGACCAGGTTTGAATCCTTTTCCCCATATTGGGTACCCAGTGGTCAGCCTAGGGATGGGAATTTGAGACTCTTGTACCAGAGCACCAGGTAGAGAAAAGACGGGCATGCATCAATGATGTGTGGGCTAGTGCCATGGGACATGGAGGGGACAGGCACCCATGCCATCTCTGCTGCTGCCACCTGCAGGGGCTTCAGGAACGAGAAGGCCTCTCTGCGACCCAGCTCCATCAGCGTATGGGAGAGTGCCCCAAGACGGGAGAACAACCCCAGCTAGATGCTGGGTGGGAATAACATTTTTTCCCCCCATGCACCGGATCTTTTTCTTTGGGGCATGTTCACTGAGTTAGGATGAATGAGTCACTTCACAGAGGGGTGGGTATGGGAACCCTCTGTTTGTACTGAGGAACATGACCAGGGCAATGGGCTTTGCTTAGAGGGGCGTTCTCCTGTAGGCTGCCTTCTTGCAGGTTGTGCACGCACGGGACGCGATCTATCTGGCATAAGACCCTCGGCGACTCCTTTAGACTGTGATGAAACCGCACTTCCAGTTCGTCTCCCTGAGAAAGAAAAACAAAACAAAACAGAACAGAAAACGAAATGTTTGTCTGTAATAGAGTTTGGCCCCAATACCTACTGCACACTGGAGCGCCCTGCAAGCCAGGCAGCACTTTAGAATACAATGTCATGTTACAGTTAGCATTTCTGTAGAAGGGAAGGGGTGCACAGTGCAAATCACACAGAAATGTGCTCAGGTTGATCCATTAGTGTCTCACCTAATCCCATGCCAAACTTACCAGTTATTCTGATCAGTGAAAGGAAAGAGGACCCAGAAAAACAGGATTACCCTTAAACTTCCTGCGATAGGGACCCAGGTCAGATATGATTAAAATCACCATAATAACCTTCCCCCACCCCTACCAGCCTGACCCATGGTACTTAGAGGAGCCTTCCCTGGTACCCACCTCAACTGGAGGGGTGTCTCTGCCTTGCCCTGTGTTCTTTACAAGATGCTGTCAGAGGCAATAGCCAGGTGGTCCAGGTTTATGGCCCCTTAAACATGGGAGACTTAAAGGTGTGCAAAGATGAGATAGGCATCTTCTCAGGGGACCCTGGTCATGATCTAAAGGGCCGCAGGGCTTGATGCCCATCCTTGATATGACCTGGAAAGATTTCATGACTCCCCTGTGGTGTACTTGCTCTCCTGATGGAAGACATTGAGCATGATTTCCTGAGGGGTTTATGTCTCTTGAATTCCGTGTGTCCAGAGCTCTTATCTGTACCAATGTATGTGTTCCAGACTATAAGATAGGACTAGGGTCAAAATACTGTGGGGGGAGGAAGCACTAAAGAACTAGAGGAATGGTTTATGATTCCTTGGGGCTATACTGCACACCGCTGCCTTTTTCCTTTTTTATGACCTTTCTGTGAAGTGGTGCCCAATTGTCTACAGATGGGTGTTGAGTCTCCACTTTGACCCTTCTCGTTCAGAGCGATTTGATTGTTTGTTTTGGATCTTCTGATGCCTGATACCTGATCCTGTCAACACCTCATGATCACACAGGCTCTACCCAGAGGGTAGGGAAAAGTTGGGGGAGAAAGGGGAAACTGATCGCAATGATCAATGTATAATCTCCCACCCTATACCAGGGGGAGGAACAACAGAAACTTGGGTGAAGGGAGATAGCAGATGATGTAAGATATGAAAATAGCAGTAATTTCTAATTTATCAAGGGTTCATGAGGATTGAGAAGGGAGGGAAAAAAAGAGGAACTGATATGAATGGCTCAAATAGAAAGAAAATGCTTTGAAAATGATGATGGCAACATATGCACAAACTTAACTGATAGCCATATGGATTATTATAAGGGCTGTAAGAGTCTCTAATAAAATGATGATGAGAGAGAGAGAGAGAAAAAAGAGGATTGGAGATTAGCTTATCTAGTATGATAATGTCAGACTCCCGGGAGGACATTCGATTAGAGAAATGTGTTGATCAGGATCACTGCTGCCTCTTTATCTTCCTAACTCCACCCTGCTGGTAAAGCTTAATAAAGAAATCAAAATTCAGTTAAAAAGAAAGAAAGTACAACCCCAAACTATTAGGGCCATAAATGAGGGAATCGGGACCAACCTGAGAACCCTGGCACAGAGATTACATAGGCTATCAGAAACAGGGAAGAACACAAACACAGAGGAGACACACACAGACAAGTGGGATATACTGAGGAGAAAACACCTATGTACATAGAAGGATTTCACCAAGGGAGTAATAAGAGAGCAGACAGACTGGGAAAAACATCTTTAGCAATGACAAATCGGATAAAGGCCTTATCACCAAAATCTACAATACCCTGATAGCTTCTAAAAACAGTAAAACTAATTGCCCAAAGGGATCCAATATCAAGCATCAAAGACCTAAAAATTACATCATTATAAGTGAGGGGGAGTTCAGATTGGGGCCCCAAAGCCCATCAAGTGAAGAGACATCCTCTTACAGAGAGGTTGTAGTGAGGAGATGAGCCAGTCTATGTGCAGTGTAGTAGCAACGAAATGTTCTAAAATGCTCCCTCCCACTGACTATCATTATCCCAATTCTGCCAGACAGATTTGGCTAGACCAGGGGATGCACATTGGAGTTGAAAATGTGGAAATTTAGGATAGATAATCCCTTGAGACTGTGGGGAGTGGGGACACTGAGGGGTGGAGGGATGGTAGAGTAGAAAGAGGGAACAAGTTTCTCAGATCTACATGTGACCTCCTCTCTGGGGTATGGACAACGGAGGCGGGGGTGAGTGAAGTGACACATTAGACAGTGTAAGATATGAAGAGGTAATAACAATTTGTAAATTATTGGAAGTACATGAGGGAGGAGAAGGGGGAAGGGGAAATATGGGGAGTTGGAATTAAAAAAAATAAAGAACTAGAGGAAAGAGGGGAAGGGGAGCTTATGCTGGGGGGGGTTCAAGTAGATAATGTAGATGAATGTGGCAACATGTGTACAAATATGCTTAATATGAATGATGTATGGAATCTTGTAAGAGCCCCCAATAAAATCTATATTAAAAAAAGAAAGAAAGGAAGACATGGAACACTCACATTATTCATCATTTGGCTGAAGACCTGAGGCTCACTAACCCCTGGTCAACTCATGGGGCCCAGCCCCAGACAGTTCCCAACGCTGATCTGGAATTACCAACTAGGACAGTTCCCAACGCTGATCTGGAATTACCAACTAGGACTTCAATGTCAGTGAAGCAGACTTGCTCCATGCGGGGAACGAAGAGAAAATCAAATAAAGTCGATGACCTGTTCTAAACTGGAGGGCGAATCCAGCACCACCAAGAACCCAGTGGCTTTCTGAGCTGTCTGGTCATGGTTATGACCAACGTCACCAAGTCAGACCCCCAGTCACCGGAGGGAGGGATAGTTTTAAACACCCATTGTACTAGCCCATTTTAGCAAGATTTCAGGTAAAAGCTACAGAGGAAAGTGCTGGAGCCCCAGTCAAATTCAAATGTACTGCTTACCCCCACTGCCTCAGTCTTTAATAACGGTGAAGTTGGGCAGAAGAGGAAGGACTGTCTAAAGGCCAAGATAATTGGAGCAACCATTGCTGCATCAGTCTTGTTGTCAGAATGGACTGACCCTGGATGACTAAGGAAACCTTGATGACTTCAGGAGTAGTCAGCAAGGACATTGGAGTTGGGAATGCCACCGGATCCATGGAGAACCTGAGGACACAGGGAGAGGAGTGCCCGCCCCTCTCACTTGCTTTAAGTTCAGGATTCTGAGACACATGGCAAAGGAAAGTCCCTCCATGGTTCCCTTGGCTGAAGAACAGTTGTGAGAGGGACTTTGATGACCGTATGGGGCAGAGTGGCACAGCCTTCTCAGGTTCCCAAGGCTGTAAATTTGATAGAAGCAGACTGTCATTGCTTTTTCCTACAAAGTGACTGATGGGTTTGCACCCATATTTTAGTTGCCAGTCAAATGCTCCAGAAACTTTAGCTAATAAATGTTTCAAAGGAAAAGGGGCATTTATGGTTAAATGGAGAAAAATGGTAGGGCAAGAAAAGCTGTGTTAGTTTCCTTTAGTGTGGTGGTTAACAACTTTCAAATGAACTTTTGCAAGAGGCCACAGTGATGACCCAGTTTTATGGGGTGATCTTCACAATGAAAATATGCATTGAAATCCTGGCCCCTGAGGTAGCACTGCATTCCTACTTAGGAATGCACTTTCAGGCAACAGACCTTTTTTGGGTTTTTTTTGTTGGATGTCTGTAGATTAGATCTTGCTAGTAAACAGTTTTCCTTTGTTATGTTTATTAGACCATGCCTGGGTTGGGTAGTTTCTAAGTATTAATCAGTTTGGTCTTTATTTATTTTTTTTTACCCAAATCACAGAATGGATAGAGAAACACATAGAGGGAGAAAAGGGAGACAGGCATATCTACAATCATTGTTGGTAGCCCTTAGAAATGGAGATAGACAAGGAAAGTTTTCCTCTGTAGATTTATGCTCAGGATCCTGATTTCTAGCCTCCCAGACTGTGACAAGATCACTGTAATTAAAAATCACCCATTGGTGGTACTCTAGCACTTGGTAACTATGATAGACTGTGTAAAGTATAGCTATCACTCTCCCACCTCTCAGCTCATCATATTGTAGTAGCATGTGTGTGTTGCTGTGATGTTAGAGCATATGCCACCTGTATTTCAAATACAGTGTGGTCCTATTGGCTAGACAAGTTTCTGTGGAATTTCCATACTAAGTCCAAAAAAGTCTGTGATCTACTACTGAGTATAAGTCAATGGAGATTTATCGATCATAAGAGAACATTGTCTGATGCTCTTACTTTAGACATGTTATTGGGAGGACTCAATTGTTAGAGGCAGATTCCATATTTGGTGAAGTAGATACCAGCAAGGGCAAAGGAGACTCATGGAGAGATAAAGTGGCACAGAAGCTGCAACTGTGGACTCAGATATATCAGCAATGGTGAAGACAACATGGGACCAAATGATGTCTGATTTTGTTGTGCTTAAGGTCACTGTGATAAAATTTTGTGTTAATTTGACTGAGCCAGATTTCTCAATGATTTAGCATTTACAAACTAGTAATCCCCCATGACGTGATGTAGTAAATGAAATTAATTTCATAATGCAATCTGCCATGAGTAGCCCTTCAGTCATAAGATTAAGTGGTTTGCAATACACTTACTCAGAATGAAGCTTAGATTCAATCAGTTGAGGAATGTTTCTTCAGAAGTGCTGGCTGCTTTCAATATAAGTGGATGTTGTGGAAAAGCTTGCTTGTTTCCTGCTAGGTTAGGGTCTGGCATCTGGCTTGTTTGCCAACCTTCATTCTTTAGACTTGAGCCAGCAGCCTTTTGTATTGCCTGTCTATTCTGGGAGTCAGCAGCAGCCTGCCATCTGACCTATCATCTTGGGTTCATTTGCCTTTGCAGCCACAAGTTTGTGATCTTTATGCTGACCTTGGGTTCATTAGCCTTTGCAGCTTCTTGAGTCAGGAGAAGTCTTCGGTCTAGCATTTGATCTACAGACTTGGAATTGACCAACTTTCACCACTGTGAACCATTTTATTGACATAAAATTCTCTTTATATATACATATGTAAGCTTCACTGGTTTTGGTTCTTTAGACATTTCCACCAAATCACCAGGAATTGGACTTGATTTGGCAAAAGCTCTCTATGCATACACTGCAGAATTTTGCAAATGTATTTGATCCTAATACACTTTTTCCAGGCACACTTTTTTGAGAATAACATTAACATTTATGCTGTCATTTGTGGAAATGGAGTTTTGTCTCTGCATCATGGGATTTTGTAAATGATTTCATTTTCACAATACTAGGCAGGAAGTAGAAATTATATGATAGACTTTTGCAGCTAATTTGAATTCAGAGAGTAGCAAGTGGAAAGTCCTTTTCTAAGTATAACCTCCCCACCTTTGTCACATTGTTTCATACCTGCGGCTAGAGAATTGGTGAAGAACTCCTTTGCACTGTGAGGCTTGTGGCATAGAGGAAGCGCAATCATTCAGTTGCACACTTTTAGAACTGGAAGAGGCCTTAGAGAGCACAGTCAGAGAATTTCAGAGCTGGATGACATTTCAGAGGTCATCTGGTCAAGTCGTCTCTCCCTTTCTTTCTTTTTTTTTTTAAACATCCGAGGAAATCAAAGTCCAGAGAAATTAGGTGCCTCTCCCAGGGCAAGGGCTAAGACTTCTTGACATCATCGATTGCCCTTTTTACTGGGTTAAAATTTCTTCTCTTCCCTGGATAAAGTCCAACTTTCAAGCTGCCTCTGATGCCTGATTAAGGTCCCAGGGGGGCAAAAAGTGCAAATACCCTACTTCAGAGCAGCGTTGGAATAATCCTCTTAAATTAACTAGATGTCTGTCATTGGAAATTCTGATTAGCTCGGCCCATTGGATTCTGATAGCCCACCAGGGAGGAAGTTCTGCTCAGAGCTCCAGCAGCTGCCAGAAGTCATGCTGTCAGAGTGATACCAGCACATAGTTGCACTTTTTTCTCTTTATTTTATCAGCAAAGCAACAGAACAAAGGCAAGTTGGGGAGAATGGAGCACGGAAACACACACAGCAGAATGCTGGCATGTACGGAGGGCTTTCCTCTGAGTGCCATCATATTTTCTGATCTTGCTCAATTAGAGTTACATATACAAATTACAACCAAACAACCCCACCCCTGATATGTGGCAGTGCAGAGTCAGAGATCTGGGCTACTCAAGGCAGACCACGGCATCACAACCTTGCAAACCGCTGTCCACTTCCAGTTTTATATTAATGATGGCCACTGATGCATGATCTGAAAGTATCTGGCTGAGTTCACAAAATAGTGTCATTATTCCTTCATTGACTTTCAGTGTCTCCTCTCTTCTCCTATCCTGTTATGTCATCTGCAGGTGAATCCATAAGTACCCAAGAACAGGTTTGAGGTGCCACACACACACACACACACACACACAGTGCTAAAATTTCCACAAGGGTCAAGACGTGTATTCTTTTCATTTACTCATTAGACTTGTTTTGTGAGGACAGGCTGTATCCAGGCACTGTATTAGGCTTGGGGGAGATAATGCTGAGCAGCAACAAGCCTCGTGTTTGTGCTCATGCTATGAGCTGAGTGTAGCAGAAGAACTATAATAAAAAAGAAACTAAAAAAAAATGTCCAATTACCAGTAAGGATACATGTTTTGAAAAGATAGTCCATGCTGCTGTGCGTGACTCACAAAGCAAAGTGAACTAGATCAGAGAATCTCAAACTAATTGCATTTTTCCTTCAATCTGCTATGGCCTAAAACTAGTATGAATGTTATGGCATGTGTGATTCATCCTGTGATTTTTTTTTTACCTGACTTGGTTTTTAGTAAGATGAGTTCAATAAGGTGAGTCAAATGATCATGCCTTGGCTTTCATGATAATAGTGAAATACTAAGAACACCTTTAAAAATCACTTATTGGTGGTTCACTTAACTCATCACAATCCATACATATACCTATTATGTCAAGCACATTTATACTTTGTTGCCATCATCATTCTCAAAACATTTTCTTTCTGTTTGAGCGGTTGGCAACAACTCCTCATTTTTTTTACCTCCTTCCCTCATGAACCCTTGATAATTTATAAATTATTATTATTTTGTCACGCCTTGCACTATGCTGTGTCTCCCTTCACCTACTCTTTGGTTGTCCATCTCCAAGGGAGGGTTAATGGTGGATTTCTGTTCTGATTGTGAACAGCTCGTAGGTAGCACATTGTGATTGCATTTTGCATGTCCCTGACCTAAAGCGCCAAATCTAGGTAGCCTGCATGGGAGAAACGATTCTTTTTGGAGGAAGTGACCAACGGATGAAGAGGAAAAGTGAGGTGGGAAAGATGGTGCCAACTGTAGGGAAGACACATGCCCTCTGGGACTCAAGAGAAGACAAGGATGGCTGGGACTTGGGGGAGCCCGAGATGAATCAAGGTGAGAAATGTCATGCCGAGCCTATGTTGTCTTCACTGCAAGGACAACCATTCTAAAACCTTGCACAGTTCTTGACTCAACCACACTGAGTTTTGTTATGATCACCGTATGGAGGCAAAAGTGAACATAGGGAAATCAGGTAGTAGGCTGTTGCAATTTCCATGTAGAGACAAGACTAACTAGAACCGGAATGATGCGGACAAAGATGTGCAAGAAGCAAGATATTGAGGAGGTCAAATAGGAGTCCATGGTAGAGTAGATGTAGGGTTCAGGGTAAGGTGAAAGAGGACTTTCTGATAACTTACCATGCAGTCCAATTTTCCATTTTAGGGACACAAAGAATATTGCTTCTTTTTTTTCTGTTCCGGGTCAAAGGTTTTTGTTTGCTTGTCTGTTTGTCTCTAAAGAAATCAGTTGTTACGGAATAGAAATTCATTTCCCAAGTTCCTCAGTGCCCTGTCAGTCTTCTCAGATGTTCTTCACAACTGTCATTCTTTCTTCTGGTGTCGTAGGGGTTACTCGTTGGGCTGCTAATTTCAAGACAACAGTTCAAAACCACCACCAACCCCAAGGGACAAAGAAAGGGCTTTGTATAACAGTGATCATCTCAGACCCTACAGGGACAGCTCTGCCCTGTCCCCGTGGGGCACTATGAGTCAGCTTTCACTCAATGGCAGTGTGTTTGTCTATTTCATCCTACCCCGCCCCTTTTCGTATATAACCACCCACTAGAGTGTTTCCTAAGGTTTTCTTTTTAAAGACATATTTTAAAGTAGGGTTGCCACAAGTTGCAACCGATTTGATGACCTCTATCAACAGCAATAACATACCTTACAAGTATAGAGTTCTGGACCAGACTTCTAGAGTGGTCAAAAGAAGTGATATGTAGCCATTTGTACTTATTTTTATCCTTTATCTCCTCCATGTGTATGTTTTCTCCCAATTAAGGCTGATTTCTTGCATGATCACAGTACGATGATAGGAAATCATAAAAACTTGTTACAATAGTGTCATATGATTCATAGATCTTATTCAGGTCCCCCTAACTGTCGCAATGTCTTTTAGAAAACCCAGTCGCCCCAAATTCCATCGTAAGCCAAAGAGGTCAGGTGTTTAGCATTACCAAACTAGTCCAGACGTTAGACAATAAAATATGGTGAGATTGTGACCACTTAGGGCTTCTGAAAGGATCGCTGGAGGAGTCATGAGCTGTTAACCATAGGGCAGCAGTTCAAACCCATCAACTCTTCCCAAGAAAATCTACAGCCTCAGAATTCTGAAGGAGTAGTTCTACTCTGTCTGATCAATGGCAGTGAGTTTGTTTTCCTTTTGGGGACTCCTGAAGTATCATTCTCCATTCTACCCACCAGTTTCTCATCTGTATCTACTACTGTGTCCCAAGCGGTGCCACTCCCCCGTCCTGTGGCTCCTCAGTTCCTTAGCAGTACCAGACCCTCTCTGCCAGGCAACACACCACAGTCAGTTATTACAACCTTTCAAACAGATGGATTTGAAATGAGAGGCAGGCTCATTAATATATATTAGTTTTTATTCTTAGGACAAAATATTGCTTTTTGAACTCCGTGGTGCAATGTTATTCAGATGGTCTGTGCCCGGGATCACACCCCAGAATCAAGGAGAGGGTTCCCGCCCATGGCCAGGGAGAATCAGGCATTGTCCCAGTTCTCCAGGTTTTCTAGGGAAGCAGCAGTGAACCCTGCATCATTCTGATGAGATGAGACTGAAAAAGGCTGCTTTCTTCAGAGGAGTCTTCTCTCCCTTGATGTCTTGGGAAAGTTGGGTGTTCTAAAGCCAGAAGTCTGACTTTTCTGCTAAGCTGCAATCTGGGCCATCAAAGCATAGTTGGTGTTAATAAGGCCTCTTATCAATCCAACATACAGACAATGTGCGGCACCTGCCTGAGAGAGCTGCCAGCTGTAGGCTGATGTAATTTCTTATCTGAAGCCCTGTGGCCAGGTGGATTACAGAAATCAGGCACTTTGGATTTTAGAAAAGCAATATAGACCACATATTGTGTAGAATGCAACCTCCCAGCAGAGCTTAGGGCAGCACCACTTAGCAAATGAATTTACATTTCTGCATCACAGCTAAATATGGTCAAGTCTAAGTGAGACCAGCGTCTCTCTTTCTCGTGAGTTCTGGTCAGAACTGACAGCCACATAATTTACCTTTGGTCAGCTTTTACCTCCAATTGAAATGTACAGAAACATTTACCATTTAAAGATTTTATATTTGGAAATTGAGAACAAGCGAGATATAGTTGATTACTTGATATAACCCTTGTGATCATGTCTTTGTAACTCCTGCCAAATGATAGGGTGGGACCATTCCTGTAAAAACCATTTTTTCAATGGTTGAGTTTTAAAAGTAGGTTGCCAGGCCTTTCCTCATATCCACTCTCTGTCTGGAAGCTCCTCTGAGATATTGTCTTTTTTTTAACTTTTTGCTGTGATTTGAGGGAAAGTCTCAAGTTCCACAAGTCTCCTTCAGACAAGTAGAAATAAAGTGTTTATGGAAACATATGCATAAGTATGCTTAATACAATTGAATGTTGGATTGCTATAAGATCTGTAAGAGCCCCTCCCCCAATAAGATGATTAATAAAGAAAAAAATGAAAAAACAAAAAAAACCCTCTTTTTATTTTAGTTTTGTTGCACATTTGTTATCCCATTAAATCACCCTCTGATGTGATCCCTTTCAGAGTGATCAGAAAGGGTAGCAGGGCACCTTCTAGTTCTGATCTCAAGGTCATGGAAGCTGAAGTTCACATGGCTAATTCATTGTACTAATTGTTTCCATATGTCCTTGATTTACTTTACTCTTTTTTGATCTATATGGGAAAAAAATAGTTACACCTGGGATTTCCACTTGCAAGTTTTTAAGAACCAAGAAGTTAATCATACAAGTAATACTTAGAACATTATCTTTTTTTTCTATGTTATGTCAATTGATCTCAATGTCCTCAATAAGATCGTGAATCCCTACACCTGGTAATTCATTCCTTCAGGGTCTTTGGTTATGTCTAAGAAGTTTACATAGCTTTGTCCACTGTT
Source organism: Nesogale talazaci (assembly GCA_004026705.1). NCBI lineage: Eukaryota > Metazoa > Chordata > Mammalia > Afrosoricida > Tenrecidae > Nesogale > Nesogale talazaci. Next base: position 44,410 of record PVJH01012048.1, read on the forward strand.
TACCCTAATACATATACTTGTATATATACGTGTGTGTATATTTGTATGCATACATACATATGAGGAGGTAGCCTCCAAAAATGTTTTTTTCCAAAGTTATGTATTTAATTAAAAAATAAAACAACCTTATCACCTTAACAACCTGATCAAAGTATTCCCCATTAAACTTAATAGAGTTCTCAAATCTGTGACTCCGTTTTGGAAGCATTTTTCTAACTCAACTGTTTGGATGGCCAAGAATACCTCCCTTGTGTTTTTCTTCACCTCTTTTTATGATTAGTTCATTGTATTAATTATTCCATGTGTCCTTGATTTTCAAGGACAATATAATATACTACATTTGAGAGTAATATATTGAAAATCACTGTGCTTTCATGTCCTTCATTCTCAGAGTTTGTTGAAAATAGAATATTTATGATCTCTTTTACAAATGAGGAGACAGGTTGAGAGAGGCTAAGTAACTTGCTCAAAATAATCTGGTTACAAAGTAGTCAAGCAGGGTCTTTGAATCTAGGAAATCTCATGTCCTTAAGTCATGCCTTGCATGGTGGCCAGTTTTGTGCTGATAGTGCTTATGTGCTGGTCATCTAGGAAGCTTCAAATGGAGGTTTGAAGGTTCTACCCTCAAATGGTTCCAGCTTTGAAGGGAACCAGTTATCCTAGACTATCAGAGATTATATCTGCCTTCGTACTCCAATTTTTCCTATTGTGGTCAGTTCATTCATCCAGTCTGATATTCTCATTACATATTAAAATAACATGCTTAACCTGTGAAATCAAGTCATTGTTTTATAGTAATATTGATGTGGCCAAGAGTTCTGTCCTCCTCCAACCTCACTAGGAGGAAGGAGACTCATCATCCCTATCAGCAGCCTCCAGATGATCCCTCGGGGCAGAGGTCAGACATACCTTCTCTCTTCAAACTTTGTGCCAATTCTAACACCAGCTGTTCCTCTCACATCACTCTCTACTTATCTGCTAGATTTAATAATTCAGTGGTCAGAAGGAGCACACAGATTATACTCACAGTTGTAGTATTAAGGCAGAAGCTGTTATTGTTAAGTGCCATCTAGTTGTTCAACTCATAGTGCCTTTCTGTGTGATAAAATGAAACACAGGGGTTTTCAGCAAGATGGTGACTTAGTAACATACCAGAGGGACTCCACAGATATCAGTGTAGGAGAGTCACAAAGTGGGAAATTCCACACACTGCTGGGTCGCAGGAGGGACATCATAATAATAACTAGCCACAGATCCACTAGATTTTGAGGAACTGTGGGCTTTTGGCTTACTACTGTGGAGTCTGGCTAAGGTTTAACCTTTGCCCTGCCACAGTCTTAGTTAGAGCCAAGCTACTTTGGTCAACTGATGGTCTTTATTTCAACACAGCCACAGCTTGCTGTCACCTCCAGGCAGGGTTTAACCAACTTCCAACCAAAGGGTTAGGCTATGGAGGCTGTCTATATTGTGACTTTGTTTCCCTCGCTTCTCTCTTTCCCCCTACTGTCTCAGCTGGCTCAGTTATTTGGTTTTATCTTTTTCACATCCCTTTTCTCTGACATGCCACTGTCAATTTCCAGACCACTCTCCTTAGCCTAGGGCAATTACACCTGCCTTCCACCAGGCTGGGAGAGCTCCACCCTCTGCAACTTAACATGGCTGGGGAAATCCTGCCCACCATCTTCTGAAGGAAATCCCACCTGCATGTCTGGAGAGCTCCTGCTGGTGCCACATGACTAAGGGAACGTCCTCCCACCTGCCATAGTGCCTCACACATAGTGCCTAATGTAAACAGTAATCAGCATCAATGTCCTCAATGAAAAAGCAGGAGAAACAAAAGGCAATATAAGATGTCCCGAACCTAATTATGTGCATAGAAGAAGCAGACATTTATCTGCCACAAAAAGAAAATTTCATAATGTTGCCTGGCGTCATACAGGAGATGAAGAAACAATAGAGAAGAAGGATGAAGCTATGGAGGAGATAAAGACCATACACCAAGGGAAATACAAAAGCTTAGGGATGAGATAATGAAAATAGTAGCAGACTCACAGACTTCACCAACTGCCTGGAGGAGGCAGAGAACTGCACCAGTGACCTAGAGGAGAGATAAACAGTCTTAAACAATGTGAACAAAAATCTAATAAGATTATCACAGAAGCTGAAGAAAACCTAAGAACTATGTCTGATGCTATGCAAAGGAGCAACGTCAGACTAATTGGATCACTGGAGGAAGACACAATGAAGAAGTCAACTGCAAAAATAGTGAGAATTCTTAGAGGAAAACGTCCCCAGTTTAATGAATGAAAACCAGGAAACCATTCAGAAGGCTGAAAGAACAGCAGCTAGACTGAATCCCAAGAAGAAGTCACCAAAGCACATAATAGTTAAACTATCCAACTTTGAGGAAAAGAAGAATATCATGAAAACAGCTAGAGAAAAAAACAAGCAGTCACATAGAAAATTTCTCAAATAGGAATACACTTGGACCTAATAGCAGACTCTATGAAGAAGTGGAGAGGGTGGAGTAACTTATTTCAAAAATTGAAGGAAAATAACAAAAACTCAAGAATGCTATATCCAGAAAAATTATCTAACAAGATGGATGGAGAAGTAAGAGACTTACCAGACAAGGAAAAACTCAAAGAATATATTAAAAGAAACTCAGTCCTACAAAATATCCTTGCTCACTCAGTATGGACAGAAGAATAGCACTCACCAAGCACAAATAAGAGACTGCCACATAGAACAACTCCACCCACAGGGCAACAAAGAGAAATCAGCCCACAAGATAGCATTAACTCAAGGGTGAATAGAAGTCAAGAATAACACCCCCACCCCCACCACACACACACACACACACACACACAACACTGATAAGAAAGCAAGCTAGGTATAAAATGGTACAGAAGGTATAAAATGACATAACAGAGTCCACTGATGGATGTAATAACCTTGAATGTCAGTGGAATGAACTCAGGCATTAAAAAGCCAACCCTTAGAAAACAACCTGTCAATCTGCAGACTATTGGAGACACATCTCAAGATTAAAGACAAAAATAGGCAAGAATCAAAGGCTGCAGAAAACATACCAAGCAAACAGCAATCCAATAAAAGCAAGAGTTGCAATTCTAATCTCAGATAAAATTGATCTCAAAGTGCAAACCATAAAAAGAGGAGGGACACTCTATAATGCTCAAGGGAACTGTAGACAAAGAACCACTAAGCATTTTAAACATATATTCCCCAAACAAGAGACCCCTGGAATACATCAATCAAACACCCCAAAAGATGAAAAAAGAAATCAGACTCAACAGTTATAGTAGGTGACTTCAATATACTGTTCTTCAATATACATCACAGGGAATGAAACTCAACAAGGAGGCTAGAGATTTAAACACTATAGTGAAACGATTTGACCTAATAGATATGTACAGAGTTTTCCATCTCAACACAACAAAATCACATCCTTTTAAAGCCCCTATGGCACATATTCAGACAGACCACATGCTGAGGCATAAGTCAAAACTGCATAAATTGAAGCACATTGATGTCATACAGGCTTCTCTCACTGACCACTGTGCCATAAGACTGGAAATCAACAAAAGGAAGATGAAAAAAATAAGGTCAAAGAGTTGGAGGATGAATAACTTTCTATTGCAAAAGAGTGTATACTGGTCCAGATCAGAGATGAAGTTAGGAAATTTCTAGAAACCAATGAGAATGAGAAGATGACATGTTAAAACATATGGAACACAGTTAAGGCAGTTATTAGAGTAAGTTTCATAGGAATACATGGACACATGAAAAAGGAAGAGCTATGATTGATTTGCTAGCACAAAAATTTACAGTAACTAGAGAAGAGTCAACAGGAAAATCCTACTAGTAGTAAAAGAAGAGAAATAATAAAAATCAGAGCTGGGATCTAGGGGAGGGAAAATTAGAAAAGTGTGGAAAAAAATTAAGGCTCCTAAAAGTTCTTTGAAAGGCTAAACAGAATTGGTAGACCACTGGCAAACTTAACCAAAGAAAGAAGGAAACCAATTTCAATAACAAGAATGAAGGATGAAAAAGAAGACATTACAAGAGACCCTAGTGAAATCAAAAGGAGAATTAGATAGGACTATGAAGCACTGTACTGCAATGAACTGAACAACTTAGAAGACATGGACAAGTTCTTGGAAAAACAAACTCTCCCTAGATGATCTTTGATAAATTTCAAGAATCTCAACAGACCCATAGAGAAGTAATAGACAAGCTTATCAACAGATTACCAACAAAATAATCTCCTGGACCAGATGGCTTCACAAAAGAAGTCTACCACGCATTCAGGGAAGAACTGACACCAATCCTACACAAAACTCATCTTGAATATAGAAAAAGATGACAAACTCCTAAATTTATTTTATGAAGCTAGTATAAATCTGATACCAAAAACCAGGCAATGATCCCACAAGAACTGAGAGCTGCAGATCAATATCCCTAATTAGCATCAATGCAAAAATCCTTAGCAAAGTGCTGGCCAATAGAATGCAAAAGTATATAAAACAAATAATTCACCATGACCAAGTGGGATTCATCCTAGGGATGCAGGGATGGTTCAACATACAAAAAGCCATTATTGGACTGCAGCCCACTGGGATGGAGGTTCAATTCCAGCTCACAGGAGCAAAGGCTGGGCCTCCTACTCCCACCACCAGAGGGCAGTGATGCCTAAAAATAAAGCCATTATTATTATTCACCATATTGACAACAAAAATTGCACATGATACTATCATATCAATAGATATGGAAAAAGTATTTGACAACATCCAACACCAATTTCTGCTTAAGACACTCAAAAAGATAGGAATGGAAGGAAAATTCCTCAATATAATACAAGCTATATATGAAAAGCCAACAGCCAATGTGGTAGTCAATAGAGAAAAGATGCAAACAATTCCACTATAAAAGGGGACCAGAAAAGGATGCTTATTGTTCCCAATCTTATTTAATATTGTACTGGAGGACCTAACTAACAGCTTAAGGCAAAATAAATAGATAAAAAGATATTAGCATTATTTGGGGATGGAAGACATAAGCTCATATTCTCAGATGATAGGATTTTATATATGGAAAGTCCCAAAAGTTCCACAAGGGGAGAACTGGAAACAATAGAGGAATGTGGCAGAGTGGCAGGATACAAAATCAACAAACAGAAGTCTATCGACTCTTTACTCATCAGACGAGACCACGGAAGGGGGGATCAAAAGGTAGTACCCTTCACAATAACCAAGCACAAATTGAAATATCTAGGGATATACCTAACTAAAAAAGCAAACAATTTGTGTGAGGAAAACTATAGAAAACTATTACAAGAAACCAAAAGTAAGCTCTTCAAATGGAAGAATATCCTATGTTTGTGGATTGACCCAATATTGTAAAGACATCAGTTCTGCCAAAGGCACTGTATAAATTCAGTGCTATCCTGTGGCAGTCTTGTGCTTATGTTAATTTTGTGATTGAAATTTAGGGGTTAGGTCTGGCCTGTTAATCTGGAGATAGCCATTGAGTAGCCAATGAGGCCTCTGTGTGGGCATGGTTTTCTCCTGAGATTTCTGGGAAATCTCGTGATATTTCCCTCGTGAAGATGAGAAGCTATCTCCCTGGTTGCTGGGAGTTAGTCTCAGAGATGATGAATCATGGAAAAGACAAGATGGCAGCATCTGAGACACTGGCGGAGCTGGAGGAGAGGCCACAAGGCTTTGCCCTGATGGAGCCAGACCTTTGAAGCTGTAGAAGCATGCGATTGATGGACCTTGAGCTCTGGAAGCAAAGAGCCATGGGGAGACCCTGCCAGTGCCAGGATTCTGCACCCACTGACCTGTGACTTCATGAGTCAGAAGGAGACTTTATAGACTGATTTCGGGCATATGGGTTAATATCGAACTTATGACTTTGAACTGGACTGGGCTCAATGTCCTGTTCCTTTTGTATATAAACCCTTTCCTTGTATCCATATGCGTGTTTATGAAATTTGTTCCTCTAGTCTACCCGGACTGACACATATCCCAATCCAAATACCATCATCTTTCTTCAAAGAATTGAAAAAGTTAATTAGCAAATTCATATGGAGGGAAGAAGCCCAGAATTAGCAGAGAACACCTTAAGAAGAAAGATGGAGTGGGAGGGCTTGCTTTTTCTGACTTTAGCACATATTATAGAATCACAGTAGTCAAAACCACATGTTATTGATATAATGACAGATACTCAGACCAATGGAAAAGAGCTGAAAACCCAGAAATAAAATCATCAGCATACAGACAAGTGATCTTTGACAAAGGTCCCCAAAATACAAAATGGGAAGCAGAGTCCCTCTTCAACAAGTGGTGCTGGAAAATATGGATATCTACCTGCAGAAAAATGAAGCAAGACCCTTATCTCACTCCATGCACAAGAATAAACTCAAGGTGGATCACAGACCTTAGATAAAGTCCCAAACTATTAGGGCCATAAATGTGGGGATTGGGACCAATCTGCATACTTTGGCATGAGGATTGCATAGGCTATCAGAAATAGGGAAGGACACAAACACTGAGGACGCATGCATGAACGTATGAATCACATCATCACATGGAAAGAATTGGAGGAAATTATGCTAAGTCAAGCTAGCCAAGCACAAAAACACATGTACAACATGAGTCCGCTGAGGTAAGCTTAATAATAATAATAATAAAAATACAAAAGGGGCACCAGGAAAAAGTTACTGCATACAGAAAATCCTGGGGGAAAGCCCAGGTAGTACGGCAGGGGCCAGATCAAATCCCGGGCTACATATGGTAGTCAACCCACCCAAGGGGAGCGTATTGTTTATATCTCCACAGGGAAAGAGGGACCAAACTTAAACCCTGTGTTCCCGGATGTAAATGCAGTGTGACGGTTTGGAGTGGGGAACCAGTGGAGGAATTTGAATGCCCAACTCCAACCCCAACTATAGGGGCAGCCGTTTCTGCCCCCCAGGAGAGTGTGTTTTGGAAGACAACACTGAAGCTGCAGCCTGGGGAGCAATATATGCCTGACCAGAGCACACAAGTACAAATGAAGGGGGAAGAAGAGAGAATGGAGTGGATCCTGGCCCACCAAGCCTTCAGGATAATATTCCCACTCAGAACAGCCAATGCACAGAGAGGATCATATCACCGGTCCCACTATGAAATATGGCTTCTTTACTGACCCAAGGCCCTGCAGGGACAACAGTGGAGAAACGGGATCAGGATTATACCCTGTCTGATCCAACCACACCATGGCAAAAATCTAAGGGTGTGCAACAGAGCTTAGAGTTCCAGATGGAGTGCCAAGGATATATTTTGGGGCCAGGATGTGCCACCCCATCCGACTCAACTGGGGAGCACTCCTGGAGGTCAATGAACAGACCCTGAACTATTACAGGTTTTTATTTTGTTATTATTTTTATATATAGTGTATAAATATACATATATATACTATATATATTGGACATTGGAGTTTCTTTTTTATTGTCCTCATTTTAGTTTCTTTGGTTGCTTCATCTTAGTAGGCATGTGTTTTTTGTACATATTTTGGTCTCTCCAGATCTATCTAGATACATTAGGCTGGATGAACAGTGTGGAGGCAAAGATGATAGGAGTGTTGGTCCTGGGGGTGGAGGGTCGGGACATGGGAGATAGAAAGGAGGGGAAAATGTGGCGATGTTGACTAGCCCAGAAACAAGGGAATAACAAGAGATTAAAAATCAGTGACAAGGTGGGTATGATAGGCACAATAGGGATTGATCAAGAGTAATGTAACAAAGAGAAAATAGTGAAACCGCAATAGAGGCTGTGCATGATAGTGGGATGAGAGGAAAGTAAAAGGAAATAGAGGAAAGAACTGGGCAGTAAAGGACATTTATAGAGGTCCAAATACAGGCATGTATATAGGTGAATGTATTTATATAGGATGATGGGGAAATAGATCAATGTGCATATGCTTTATAGGGTTAGTATTAGGATAGCAGATGGGCACTGGACCTCCACTCAAGTACTTCCTCAGTGCAAGAACATTTTGTTCTATTAAATTGGCATTCTATGGTGCTCACCTTCTTAACAGGATCACTGAAAACAAATGTGTGCATAAGCAAAGGTGGTAAAGAAAACGGATGGTGCCAACTATCAAAAGATACAGTGCTGGGGTATTAAATGCTTGAAAGTAAACAAGCAGTCATCTAGCTCAAAAGCAACAAAACTTACATGGAAGAAGTACACCAGCCTGTGTGACTATGAGATGTTTAAGGGATCTAGTGTCAGGCATCAAAGAACTAAAAATTGTATCATTATAAATGAGGGGGAGTACTGAGTGGTGACCCAGAGTCCATCAAAAGGTGAAACAGCACCCCCTTGCAGAAGGGTTGCATCGAGGAGAGGGGCCTGTCTGGGTACCGTGTGGCAACAATGAGTTATGCAACTTTCCTCTAGTTCTCAAATGCTTCCTCCCACCCACTATCATGATCCCAGTTCTACCTTACAAATATAGCTAGACCAGGGGATGTACATTGGAGCCAGAAACATGGGGAATTCAGGCAGATGATTCTTTTGGGATGAGTGGTGGGTGTGGTGATACTGGGAGGGTGGAGTGGACAGGGCGGGGGTGGGGGGGAGGCGGGAAAACAATTGCAGAGATCTACATATGACTTCTCTGGAGTACGGACAGTGAGGAAGTGGGTGAAGGGACACATCTGACAGAGTATGATATGAAAAAGTAATAACAATGTGTAAATTATTAAGGGTTCATGGGGAATGGGGATGGAGGGGAAATATGTGGAGCTGGTACTGGGGGCCTAGGTGGAGGGAGGATGTTTCGGGGGTGACGATGGCAACAGATGTGTAAAGGTGTTATGCATACAATTGACACATGTGTTGATCATGAGGGGAGTTGTATGAACTCCCAATAAAATGATATTTTTTTAAAAGGAGCGGTAAAAAGGAGCTTACACCAAGGGCTCAAGTAGAAAATATTTGGAAATGAAGATGGCAACATGTATACCAATATGCTTGATAGGAATGATGTATTGAATATTATAAGAGGTATAAAAGCCCCCAATGAAATTATTGGAAAAAAACACACAAATACACGAGTCACAAACTGACGAGAGATTGTACAAACTGGGAAAACATCTTCAGTAGTGACACATCAGAGAACGGCCTTATTAGTAAAACCTACAATACTCTGCTAGCTTCTGAAAAAAAAAAACTACTTGCCCACTAAGGAGATGGGCAAGGACCTGAACAGGATTCTCATAAGTGCAGAAATCTGAATGGCCAGTAAACATATGAGAAAGTGTTCCTGATCATTAGCCATAGGGAAATGTAAATTAAAACAACTAGGAGATACTATCTAATACCCTCAAACATAATCCAATTCAAAAAATAAGAAAATAACAAGTGTTGGAGGGACTGTGGTGAGATAGGAGCTCTCGACCACTGATGGTGGACCTGTAAGAATGTAGAGTCACTGTGGAAATCAATTTGGCGATGTGGCAGCCATCTACTTCATGTCAATTTCATGATTGGGATGTAGGGGTGGAGTCTAGCCTGTCAATCTGGAGATAGCCAATGAATTGCCAACAAGGCCTCTGTGTAGGCATGGCTTTCTCCTGAGAATTCTGGGAAGTCTAGTGGTATTTCCCTCATGGAGATGAGAGACCCTCTTCCCAGTTGTTGGGAGTCACTCGACTGACACGGTGAGATGACAGCGTCTGAGGAACTGGAAGAGCCAGAGGAGAAGTCACACGGCCTTACCCTGATGGAGCCAGACCTCTGAAGCTGGAAAAGCCACAAAACCCTGCCAGTGCTGAGATGCTTCTACTGCCAATAGATTCTGCTGATGGACCCTGAGCCCTGGAAACGAGGGGCTATGAGGGGACCCCTGCCAGCACTGGGACTCTGCACCCAGGGCCTGTGATTTCATGAGTCAGAAGGAGACTTTATAGACTAGTCTCGGACATATGGGCTAATGTCGGACTTGTGACTTTGAACTGGACTGGCTGGGATGCTGTGGCAGTCATCTGCTTATGTTAATTTTATGTTGAAATGTAGGGGTGGAGTCTAGCCTGTTAATCTGGAGATACCCATTGAGTAGCCCATGAGGCCTCTGTGTGGACATGGCTTTCTCCTGATATGTCTGAGACATCTTGCGATATTTCCCTCGTGAAGATGGGAAGCTATTGCCCTGGTTGCTGGGAGTTGGTCTCAGAGATGATGAATTACGGAAAAGACAAGATGGCAGCATCTGAGAAGCTGGAGGAGCTGGTTGAGAGACCACATGGCTTTGCCCTGATGGAGTTAGACCTCTGAAGCTGGAGCGGCATGCTACTGATGGACCCTGAGCCCTGGAAGCGAGGGGCCATGGGGAGACCCCTGCCAGCACCAGAATTCTGCATCCACTGACCTATGATTTTGTGAGTCAGAAGGAGACGTTATTGGTTTCGGCATAATTACTGATTTACTGATTTACATTTACTGATTTTGGGCATATGGGTTAATATACGGCTTATGACTTTGAACTGGACTGGGCTGGGATGCCTTCTCAGTGTCACATTCCTTTTGTATATAAACCCTTTCCTTATATCCATATGCATGTCTTTGAAATTTGTTCCTCTAGTCTACCTGGACTAACACATATGCTTTCTCAATGTTCTATTCCTCTTATATATAAACCTTTCCCTTATATTCATATGTGTGCTTATGAATTTGTTTCTCTAGTCTACCCGGATTAACACAGGCAATGTCTAAAACAGATAGAAATTGAGCTGCCATATGAATCACTGGTCATATACACAGAAGAGACAAGACACATAACAATGTCAGATATCTGTGCTCCGATGTTCATCACAACACAGCTCACAATTGCAAGGAGTTGGAAGCAATCCATATTTCCATCAACTGATGGATTAAAAAGCTGTGGTACAGACATACAATGGAGTACTACACATTCCTAAAAAGCAGCGATGAACACATGAGTCACTGCAAGGGAAGAATTGGAGGAAATTGTACTAAGTGAATTAAACCAAGAACAAAAGGACCAGTACAACATGAGTCCACTGAGGTAAGTTTAAAAATGCAAAAGGGACATAGGGAAAAAAACTGCTGAATATATACATTCCTGGGGTGAGGTCCAGGTAGTATGACAGGGGTCAGACCAAATCCTGAGATACATATGGGAGCCAACTTAAAAGGTGGGGAGAGACATAGCTGGGGAATAGGGCACTAATCCACATGAGGGGAGGGTGTTGTTTATATCTCCACAGGGAAAGAGGGAACAGACTTCAACCTAGTGTGCCCAGGTGTAAATGCAGCATACTGGCATGAAGCAAGGGATCAATAGAGAAGTCTGAAGGGCCAGCCCCAATCCAAACTACTGGACTGGAAAACACTCCTATAGGCCAACAAAGAGACCTTGAACTATTTATAGGCTTTTCTTTTTGTGCATGTGTGTGTGGTTTTTGTTGATGTTGTTGTTGATTTGTTTTGTTCTGCCATGTTTTTGTGCATCTTATTATCTCTGCCTGTCTACCTAGATAAGATAACAATCGGGATAAGCAATCTGGAGGAGACAACCACAGGATGAACGGTTCTGGGGGGCCATGGGAGAGGGGGAGGTCAGGGAAAGGAAGTGGATGTTAACAAATTCAGGGACAAGGTAACAACAAGTGATCTAAAATCTATGGTGATGAGGGTGTGGGATGTCTGGTAGGGCTTGATCAAGAAATGTAACTGAGAAGATTTACTGAAACCCAAGTGAAGGCTGAAAATGGCAGTGGGACAAGAGGAAAGTAAAAGAAAATAGAGGGAAGAACTAGAAGACAAAGGACATTTATAGAGGTCTAAATATAGGCATGAACATATGTAAATATATTTTTATAGAATAGGGAAATAGATCTATGTACATATGTAGGTTTAGTACTAAGGTAGCAGATGGACATTGGGCCTCTATTCAAGTACTCTCTCAATGAAAGAACATTTTGTTCTATTAACCTGGCATTCCATGATGCTCACTTTCCCAACAAAACCAAATCGGTTGCATAAGCAAATGTGGTGAAGATAACTGTTGGTTCCAGGCTACTAAAAGTTATAATATCTGGGGTTTTAAAACCTTGAAGCTAAACAAGTGGCCAGCTAGCTGAGAAGCAACAAAGCCCACAGGATAAAGCACACCAGTCTTTTTGATCAGTAGCTATTGATAGGGTCAGGTAAGAGGCATCAAAGACCAAGAACAAAAAAACAAATCATTGCGAATAAGGGGGAGTGTGGAGTGGAAACCCAGATCCCATCTGTAGGCAATTGGACAACCCTTTACAGAAGGGTTGTGGGGAGGAGATGAGCCGTTTAGGGTGCAGTATAGCATTGATGAAGAATACAACTTTCCTCTAGTTCTTTCATGCTTCCTCTCCTGAATATCATGTATCTCTGGATTTGGTCTGACCCCTGTCATACTACCTGGACTTCACCCCAGGAATGCATGTATACAGTAACTTTTTCCCTATGTCCCTTTTGCATTTTTAAATAAGCTTTCTTCCAATCTTGATGCCAAGTTCTACTACATATAGTCCAGTTTCTCTGATTGAATAAGCATTACTCCATATACAGATTGAATAAATATGGTGAGAAAAATAAAACCCTGAGACATGTCTTTCTTGATGTTACACTATGTAGTATGCCCTTGTTCTCTTAGAAAGATCCATGTACAACATAAGCACAATGAAATATTCTGAAATTTCCATTTATCATTCACAGAGACAAATACCTTTACATAGGCAATAGAACACAAGTAAACATCTTTTGCATAACCTCTGTTTTGTTCCAGCTTCATATGATGGAAGTAACTGATTACAATTCAGGTTCAGGAATGCTCAGGAAACATTCTTCTCCGTCTTGAAGCAAGCATTCCTCTTCTGTTCCTAATGTTCCCAGAGCCTTCTTGGGCCAGTCTGATCTCTTCTCTGCTTGGGAAAAGTTTTTTAGCTCTGACCATGAGTGTCCTGAGGCACTCTATCCTGCATGCAAACTTCCTGGCTGAAGGCACATGGCTATCTCCTTCTGTGCCCTGGGAAACTTACTTTTCTCTCTCCTGCTTGACCTCTGGTTCTGGTGCCTCCACTGCCATTGTTCTCACTGTCTTCAGTGGCCTGCTCTTTGTCCTCTGGACCTAGGAGGTTCCCAGTGCAAGGACCACAGTTACATGGGAACTATGTGCTTTTTTCCCATCTCTTCTTCTTGGGGACAGCTGGGTCCCCTCTGTGCTATGAGATTGACTATCTTTTTTTTTAATTAAAAATCATTTTATTAGGGGCTCATACATCATTTTTCCAATGCATAAATAAACATACTGTGACAAGAACCCTTGCACGTCCGCTGCCATCATCATTCTCCAAACATCCTCCCTTTTCCCCAGCTCCTAGTATCGGTTCCTCCAACCCCTCCCCTGTTCCCCTGCTCTCTCTCCCCCATCAACCCTCAATACTTTACAAATTATTATTATTCTGTCATAGGTTACCCTCCCGACACCTCCCTCAGCCCACTCCCCCATGCCCGTCCCCCAGATAGGTCATATGTAGATCCTTGCAGCTGGTTTGATTATCTTTTAAGTCTAAGAGGATCACAAAATGGACCAATCCCCTCACTAGTGTTTCATATGCATTATCAGCATGGTCCTACCCCACCCAAGGTGTCATACACCTTATTTATATTACTGGCAAGCTATTCCATCCTCCACAAGCACCTCATTAACATAGTCTAACTCAGTCATTAGGTAGGAGTTATAAAGGATATGGCTAAAAGAGTCATAATCAATGAAGCACTGCACTGTATGTTCTATTTATATATTCTCAAGCGTAGTTTGGGGGATTGAATTTCCCCCCTAGTTTTGATATGCTAGGAACTCTTAAAGTCATGAGTAAATATTTCCAAAATATGAAATAATCATTGAGTTCAAATTAAGTTAGAAGGCATTTTTATGGTTTATGCTCAACGTAAGCTGAAGTGACATAGACATGAGTGACATCTTTGTTCAGAAGGCCCTTGCAGCCTAGGGAAAGACAGACAAGTAGACCAATAAGGACCCCTGGTGGTGTCATGGTTACACACAGGACTGTTTCCTGCAAGATCAGCAGTCTGAAAGAAAGACGAAGCTTTCTACTTCTGTGCAGAGTAACTGTCTCAGAAACCCACAGGGACAATTCTACTCTGACCTATGGGGTCACCATGACCATGAGTCAGCCTTGACTTCATGTCAAGCAGTGAGGTCGAGAGAGTCTCAGCAGGGATATGAAGCAACTAGCTCAGAGGGGAGAAGAGCTTAACATAATTAGCTGAAAACAGTGAATCTGGCACCAAGGAATGGTCTGGAGAGCACATTATTTCTTCCCTCTGAATTGCATATATGGAAGTAGATGGTGGATTCTCAGATGCGTGCAGATTGTTTGATTATTTCAATGGTTTTATTTCTTTGTCTTGAGGCATCGCCTGTCTCTGAACTTTACTGAAGAGACATCTAGTAGGGCTGGGGCACAGTATCCTCACTCTGAGTTCTGTTTCCTCTGGGTCTGGGGATTCAGTGCCAAGAGGGACCCCTAGTGTTTTGCAGGATTTCTGATTCAATGCTGGAGATATTTTTAGATTCTTTTTCCTATTTCCCTCTTGTCAAATAAGAGTGCACTTCTAGTCATAGTCTGATATTCTACCAATGAAATAAAGAGGCATAGCCTGCTCAGCATTTTTCTACATATTTTAAGCTGATAAAATTAAATAGCTATTTTGTAAAAAAAGAAAAAGAGTATATTTTAAGAAGCACAAGAATACATTGGTTTCTATCAAGTTATAAGGGTGCAAAGGATGGAAATTCCAGAAAACTTAGATTGTGCTCCTTATTCATTCAATTTGTATTCTGAGCAGACAATCCTTGAGAAGCTGGAACAGATAAAGGATGCAGCATCATTAACAGCCTGCGATGATATACTGATGGCTAAATCTTGCTTGCTGAAAATGCATACTACTCGAAACACTTATCGACGATGTCACAACAATAGACTCAAAGAATTAAGAAGATGGAATAGGACCAAGGAGCATTTCATCGGGATTCCAAGATGACTCTAACAGCTGACAAGTAGCAACACTGATGACAACAAAATGCTTCCAATCTTATCCATTTATTGACTGTTCATGGACAGTCTGAGCTCTACACCATGATTATCCTTTTTTTTAACACTCCAGTGGTTTAAATGTATTATAGCCAGTTGCTCCTTCATCACTATGATAAGTAGGTCTATTGTGCCAGCATGGCCAATGAGCACATGAGGGATTAAGTGAAGGGCAGAGGGATGAATGGCTCCACTAGCCTTGCACTTGTTGTCTCTTGCTCCTTGATCATCAGACCCGGGTGCAGCTGGCTGCCTCACTTGTTCTGTGCCTCCATTTGCAGTCTACACTCCCTGTGGTACACCTGGTCCGTGGACTGCCTTGCTGTAATCTGAGGTTCTTTCAAACACTACTTCACCACACTGCTTGAATATATACACCTCTTGAGTCAGACCCTGTCATCTGGCTGACTGTTGGTGATCTACCTTGCTGTCTGCTGCCTGGGACCGACTGGACAGCCTGAATTGCTCTACAGAGGTCTACCTGATGGTCCTCAAAACTCGAAGGACAGCCAGCATATTAGTTGTCTCATAGAAATGAGTTGCATGGAGCCATTCATACTGCTTTATAGATTAATTAACTGTTTATTTCTTATGTTATATATTTATCTATCTATATAAATATATATAATTATTAGTGTCCTGGTTTTGTTTCTCTAAGAACCCTGTCTAACATAATTGGTACCAGGAGTGCGTCTAGAGAAATAAAATTCTATATAATATAATATCTGCTTAAAGCATATATATATATATATATATTTCTTAAATTGGCTCTCCAGCTTGATTTGTCTTAATAGCACTGATAATGTTATTTGAACACCTAATGGATAATTCTGCCACTCTTACTAATCCATGGTGTGAAATAGCAAAGCTAATATTTACAGTATTGCCACCAATAGATGGGGCGCTGGTTAAAGGAAAGGCTCTGGATAATTGTATGTTTGATATTTTTCAGCAGTTTTGTCAGGATGGCAAGTATAGGGAAGCTGATTGGCTGGTCCTCCTTACAACAGAAAGTGGGATTAAGGAGAGGAATGGTCTCAGGGCCGCAGGTGCCAATTTACAGACTTAAAAGCTTCTGCCTGTGCTACCACTTCTCACTCTAGTAATAGAGCTGACTTTACTGAGAACCAGGTCCAGAGTCACATTATACGAGTGGCTGAATTACAATGTCAGCTGAATTACAGATCTAGAACAGTGTCTAATACCAAAGTGAGTGCATTGATAGGGAAAACTTGGAACCCTGGAACGGGAACATATGGGCTAATGATCCAGAAGAGGAGGTTATTGAGCCCCTAGAAACAATTGAGCCAGCCCAGTCAATAGATCCACTCCTCCCAGTTGAAGGTTTTGATCCCCTATCAATAAAACAACCCACACCTGAGCAGATTAATCAACCTGTTCAAGGTGAAATGTCAGGTGGGGCTGGATCTGTAGCATTGCCTGAGGGAAATGCCTTATAATATTGCGGAGAGCACCCGGGAAACACCTTCACCACCCATGACTTCCTGTAGACCTGCAGTTAACGTTAAGGCTGAGAAAGCGCCTACAGATGAGGTTGAGATGATTACCCAAGAAGCAGCATGCCACACTCCAGCTTTCAAATACTTACAAGCAGAAGTCTGGGGACTGTTTCTGAGAATGGTCGCTAACGGTGTGGGATACTGGTGGAAGAAATGTAATATTAGACCAGTCTGAGTTTCTGGATATGGGACCCCTAACTAAAGTGACTAGATGTCCCACTTTTGGCCGGACGGTTCTGATTTCAAACAATTTTCCCTGCATCCCATGTCATTTAAAAATTTTTCCGATTTTTTGGAGAGAATACATGACAAGCTAGGGAATGGCGGGAGAATGGGAAGGGACTATACCCTCTCTACCCACCCTCCACACCCCAGTCAATGGGGTCCTGCTTTACCAATGTTAAAATCTTGTCACTTTACTCTAAGGACAGATTCTTCTTTCAATGTCTCAGTGAGAGAGACTAAGAGAGGCTCTAACTCCTTATTTGGCTGGTTCACTGAAGGATGGACTATCAGGTGGCCTAGATTAGACCAACTTGAGGTGCTTGACCTACGTTGGTACATAGTAGAAGATGGCATCCCAAAGCTGAAGGAAATTGGTATGTTGGAATGGATCTACCAGAATATACCCATAGACCCCAAAAGCAGGTATTTTGAGGACATACCCTTCACCACAACCATAAGAAACAAGTTTGTGTAGTGGGCCCCAGAATCTCTGAATAATCCTCTAATTGCTATTTTATGTACACCAGGATTAACAGTGGGAACTACCCTAAAACAAACTCTGACATTTGCCGACAATGGGGCTGACTGGAATCCATGGTGGCAGAGGGCAGGTGTCAGCACTGAATCAAGAGAAACAGGGTGGATGTGGTTATCATAATGGACAGCAAGGTTTCCATGGTAATCAAAGCAACCTGTCTCATGGACTTAGGGCATTGACTACTTAGCCACAGTGTCCCTAGGAGTGAAATACATGGGAAACCTGCTAAATATTAACATGATTTATACAGGCAGGAGAATGCTAGTTCAGATGAACAGCAGAATAGATAGTCAGGACGACTCAATCATTTCCCAGTTTGATCAGTTTACAGACCATAACCCCTTGAATGAGGGGAAGGCCAGGTCCCTTTGTATTAGGACTCTCTTATATCACCGAAGGTTTATACTGTTAGTTTTTTCTCTAGCCTTCCCCAAAGGGACCTGCAGCCTATAACAAGAGTGACTGTTCATTGGGGGAAAGAAAATAATCAAACTTTTGACGGATTACTGGACACTGGCCCTGAATTGACACTAATTCCAGGAGACCCAAAGTGTTTAGAAGGCTCACCAGTCAGAGTTGGGGCTATGGAGTTCAAGTTATCAATGGAGATTTAGCTCAGATATGCTTCACTGTGGGTTCAGTGGGCCCCAAACCCATCATGTCATTATTTCCCCAGTTTCAGAATGTATCATTGGAATACACATATTTAGTAACTGATAACCCCTATATTGGCTCCCTGAAATGTGGAATAAGCGCTGTCATGGTGGGAAAGGCTAAGGGCAAGTAGGAAAATAGTAAACCAAAAGCAGTACCACATTCCTGGAGGGATGCAGAGATCAGTAACACCATCAAAGACTTGAAAGACTTGCACAGGAGGGGTGGGGTGATTCCTACCACATCTCCTTTTAACTCACCTAATTGCCCTGTAAAGAAGAGAGTTGGATCCTGGAGAATGACAGTGGATTATCATAAATTTAACCAGATTGTAATTTCAATTGCAGCTGCCATTCTAGATGTGATTTCTTTTTTTTTTTAGTTTTTTTTTTTTAGGCATCACTGTCCTCTGGTGGTGGGAGTAGGAGGCCCAGTCTTTGCTCCTGTGAGCTGGAATTGAACCTCTATCCCAGTGGGCTGCAGTCCCGTGCACAACCACTATGCCACCAGGGCTCAACCCTGATGTGATTTCATTGCTTGAGCAAATTAATACTTCTCCTGGTACTTGGTATGCAGCTATTGATCTGGCCAATGCCTTCTTCTCAATGCCAGTCTCTAAGAACCACCAGAAGCAGTTTTCCTTCAGTTGCCAGGGGCAGCAATGCACTTTCACAACTCTCCCCCAGAGATATATTAACTCTTCCACCTTGTGCCATAATTTAGTCTGAAGGGAACTTGATTGCCTGTCTATTCCACAAAATCTCACCCTGGTTCATTATATTGATGACATTATGCTGATTGGACCCACTAAGGAGGATGTATCAAAGACTTTAGATTCATTGGTACAGCATCTGTATATAAGAGGTTGGGAAATTAACCCAATGAATATTCAAGTACCCTCTACCTCAATAAAATTTTTAGGGGTCCAGAAGTGTTGGGCATGTCAAGATACTCCTACTAAAGGGAAGAATAAACTATTGTATCTCTCTTCCCCCTAGCTAAACAGGAGGCACAACATCTACTGGGCCTCTTCGGATTTTGGAGGCAACATATCCCTCACTTGGGTGTTCTACTTCAACCTATTTATCAAGTGACATGATAGGCCTCCAGTTTTGAGTGGGAACAAGAAAAGGCTCTGCAACAGGTTCAGGCTGCTGTGCAAGCTGCTTTGCCACTGGGACCATATGATCCAGCTGACCCAGTGGTGCTAGAAGTGTCAGTTGTAGATAAAGATTCAGTGTGGAATCTTTGGCAGACTCCTATTGGTGAATCACAGTGTAGACTGTTGGGATTTTGGAATAAAGCCCTGTTATCTTCTACAGACTACTCACCCTTTGAAACACAGCTGTTGGCCTGCTACTGGACCTTGGTAGAGACTGAACACCTCACCATGGGCCACCAAGTCACCATGAGACCTGAATTACCCTTCATGAACTGGGTATTGTCTGACCCACAGAGTCATAAAATTGGACATGTGCAACAACACTCTATTGTTAAGTGGAAGTGGTATATATGAGATTGGGCCAAAGCAGGACCTGAAGGTACAACTAAGCTGCATGAAGAAGTGGCCCAAATGTCCATGGTCCCCACTCCTGTCATTACTTTCTTCCTACCAGTTTGCACCTATGGCCTCCTGGGGAGTTCCTTATGATAATATAACTGAAGAACAGAAAAGTCATGCTTCATTCAAAGATGGCTCTGTACTTGTAAGTGAACAGCAGCAGCACTACAGCACCCTTCTTTTATCCCTAAAAGATAGTGGTGAGGGAAAATCCTCCCAATGGTCAGAACTTTGAGCAGTGCACCTAGCTGTTCAGTTCACCTACAAGGAAAAATGGCCAAGTGTGAGACTGTATACTGATTCATGGACTGTGGCTAATGGTTTCGCTGGATGGCCAGGGACTTGGAAGGAACATGGTTGGAAGGTTGGTGACAAGGAGGTGTGGGGAAGAGGCATGTGGATGGATCTCTCTGAATGGGCCAAAAAATAAAGGTAATCATGTCTCATGTGAATGCTCACCAAAGGGTTACCTCTGAAGAGGAGGACTTTAACAATCATGTGGATAAAATGACACACACTGTGGAGACTGGTCCTCCTCTTTCCTCTGCCACTTCTGTCATTGCCTAATGGGCACATGAACAAAGTGGACATGGTGGCAGGGATGGAGATTATGCCTGGGTGCAGCAACATGGACCCCCATTCACCAAGGCTGACTTAGCCACTGTCACTGTTTAGTGCCCCATTTGTCAGCAGCAGAAACCAACATTAAGTCAAAGATATGAGATCATTCCTCCATACAATCAACTGGTAACTTGATGGCAGGTTGATTACATAGCACCATTCCCATCATGGAGGGGGCAACATTTTGTCCTTACTAAAATAGGCACCTACTCTGGATATGGATTTGTCTTCACTGCATGCAATGCTTCTGCCCAAACTACCATTCGTGGACTTACAGAATGCCTCATCCACCAGTCTGGCATCCTACATAGCATTGTTTCACATCAAGAAACTCAATGGTAGTTTGGGCAGAAGCATTGCCATGCCATCGAGTCAGCCATGTTGGCACAGTAAACCTACTTATCACAGTCCACCCCTTGCCAACTTGGCACCTGTACACAATTCTTTACCCATATATAATCACCAGAAAATAATGAAGTCAAACTTATACCTACCATCAAACATCTATCATACATATCATACATATGGGGTGGATTGTGATAAATAGATTTATTGTGCCAATATGGCCAATGGACACATGTGGGATTAGTGAAGGGCAGAGAGATGAATGGCTTGGCTAGTCTTGCACTTTTTGTCTCTTGCTCCTTGATCATTGGACCAGAGTACAACTGCTGCCTTTCTTGTTTTGTGCCACCATTTTTGAGCTACACTACCATGGGACACATAACTCGTGGACTGTGTAGCTGTAACCTGAGGTTCTTTCAAGCCCTGCTTCACCACACTATTCAAATATACATCTCTTGAGCTGGGGACTATCAAACCCAGTCTGACTGACTGTTGGTGACCTGCCTTGCTGTTTGCTGCCTGTGTCCAGATTACGTAAATTGCTCTATAGAGAACTACCTGGTAACCCTCAAGACTTGAAGGACTGCCCGTGTTTTAGCTGCCTCATGGAAGTGAGATGCATGGAGCCATTCATGCTGCTTTATAGATTGTTTATTTTGTATGTTATGTACTATCTTTATAAATATATAAAAATTCCCAGTGTCACAGTTTTGTTTCTCTAGAGAATTCTGTCTAACATAATCATTAAATTCAATTTTAGAGCATTTTCTTCATTCTCATATTCTTATTAGCTTCCCATTTCCAACTGCTTCTGATATAACCAAATGAAGCTACTAATCTAGTTCCTGTCTCAATAGATTTCCTTTCTTTTTGGGGGGGAGGGGCATCAGTACCCTCTGGTGGGAGTGGGAGGCCCAGCCTTGCTCCTGGAGAG
>PVJH01012049.1:0-38485 GCA_004026705.1 Nesogale talazaci
GGTCCACTGATCGTCCAGGCCAGTTGGAGATGGATGGTGCTCCTCCCCTAGGCCTGCTGATGAGGTGGCGTGGACCAGCGTTCAAGAACTTCATTTGGAAGTGCGCCCACCACCCTGAGAACAGTTCACTATATCTAACTCATCTGCCCCCACACTTTTAGCTTGTGCTGCATATCTGATTCTGGGCTGGGAGTCTGGTCCTTTGGTTACGCCAGGTCCAAAGCGCCCACACCTGACTCCTGGAGAGCCCATGTGGTAAGTGGGACGGCTCCACAGGCCTCTCCTGCTCATTGTCTTTACAAAGGCTGACGGCCAAGCCTCTCTTCTGCAATCCTGCTGCAACAGTTTCCAATATCCACGCTCCAGGTTAGCCAATGAACGCAAACCATCTATGCCACCTAGGCCCCTGATATAAACCCTGGGCACTGGGTCTCCAGCGGGCACCCCGGGAGGCAACATCTCACAACTCTTTGCTGGGGGCCGTCGGTCTGTCCTGTGTAAGAGGGCTGGGAGACAAGCTCGGAAGCTTGGGTCTGCCTCCCCACCATTACCCCGTGCCTGTTCCCTCTGCTGCTCTGTGCTGCATCAGACTGCTGTGGAGTAACAGCTCTGAGGCCAGCTGGAGGCTCAAGTCTTCCTAGTGGATCACCAAACGTCGAGGAGAGGTGGAGGCCATGGGTGAGTGGAGGAGGGGCTAAACACAGTTGCTCACGGGTAGCGGCAGTGGCCACACAGGCCCAAACATGCTTCCTGTGGTTACAGGCCAGGACGCTAAAGATCAGCAGGCCAGCCCAAACTCCCCTGGCGGGAGTCCGAATGGACAACAGACTGGTTCTAGAGCATACTCTGATGGCGTGACCAAAGGAGTCTTGATGGCGCTGTTGGGAAAGTATTAGACTGTGAGGTTGGCAGGTCAAACTCACCAGCTGCTCTGAGGGAGAAAAAAGAGACTGTCTGCTCCCACAAAGATTTAAAATCCTGGAAACTCCCTAGACTAGAGAATAGGTCCCCAAGTTGATTTGGCCTACCCTTCCCTTTTCAGGGGGAAAAAAATTACTCAGCATCTTCTTGGCAAATAGAAACGCTTGTCCTCTCACCCACCAACCAGGATAAAGTGTAGGTATCTGCTTCCATCTGCCCCCCCCCCCCAATTCCTGCAGTACACCCTGGGGCTGGATCGCCCCCTCTGGGAACATGACTACAGGGGTCACTTGGCATCAGACTTGACTGGATGACAGTGGATTGGGTTTGGGTGGTAGCGAAGGTTAAAGCAGCCTCTGGTACTCACAAGGTTGCCGGTTAGACTTGGGGTGCCTCAGAAGCCGGGCATTCTGCTTCCAGGGAATCAGCCATTGGAGCCCGTGGAGCCCAGGTCCACTCTGGCACATGTGGCTGGTCCTGCCTCACTGGCAAATGGTTTCCATTTTGTGGGAGTTTAAAGTAAGATCTACTGCCCCCTGCCCCCCAGGAGTCTGGCCCTGGAGGCTGGCCACACCCACTGCCTGAAGCTCTAAGGGTGGAAAGCTGAGGGCCGTAAAGGCCAGACGACGATCTCAATCAAAAGTCATCACCTGTGCCTTAGAGGGTTCCACGAATGCTAGGGGCGTCGAGATTCGTGTGAGACTGGGACTACTGTCAGAGGCCTACGCAGCCGCTCCACCACTTGCAAGTCTATAAACTGATCAGCTAAAGACACTCCTCTCATCTAAAGACACCCACCTCTCTTCGGGGTCATGGATGAGCCCTAATCCGTGGCTGTCAACGGGCTCGTCAGAGTCACACATAGAGATGACACAGGGAAGCCCACTCACAAGGCGACTGGTGCTGCTGCTCAAGCCTGCCTCTCCCAAGCCACTGCCACCAGGATGCAAGCAGCACTAGACGCGGCCACGGCGCTGTATTTCTGGCTCAGCCCCTCTCGGAGCCTCTTGCTGGGACAACGCTGAACCAGGCCATAGGGACAATGACTACCTGGTTGAGTCCACTGTTCACCAAGCTCCCCTGCAGGGGTCCACGTGGGCCGAGATGGGAGATACAGTGGGTCCCCCATGCATACCTGCCCTTCTGGATGGCCCTCAGGTGAGAGTAGGAGGTGGCGATGGCTGCGGAAAGGTCAAACGATGGGTAGTGGGCTAGGACACCTGGGTGGATACACCTCAGACCTGAGAGGGACTGCAGGAGGGGATGTCTTAGATTCTGCCAGGCCACCAGGCAAAACAAGTCTTGGTCTCCCTGAGGCCAGTGTGGATTGCAGCGCACACTGTGACCGGCTGGTGGTCTCGCTGCCCCTGCCCTCGTGCTGGACACGCAAGGCTGCTCACAAGAAGAGGGCGCTGTGCTGGAGACCAGCAGAGGCGGCTCGTGCATGGACTCAGTGCCAGGGCCTGTGGCTCCACCCAAAGTCAGGAACTCACCCGAGGCTCCGGGCGGGTGCCAGGCAGCCCTGCGTTATGCCAGGCCGGGTGACTGAGGCCGCAACTCCTCAGTGGCAATGCCTTCGGGACCCCCAAAGGGTGGGAAGCTGATCCAAATCCAGTGTTCCACCCAAACCTAAGCGGGCTCGGCCTCTCCCACTGGGTTAAGTGGAAGATACGGGGACACGGAATGTCCCTCCACTGGGACACCGCCTGCTCTTTGGTCCTGTCATTATTCACCAAGCTGCCCAAGAACAGCAGCTGAGACTCTCTCCCGTGGGTCGTTATGGATAATAGGTTAGCCTTCGATTATATCCCAACTGTTTAAAGCAAGGAGTCTCTGGTGGTACAGAGGAGAAAGAGCACCATCTGCTACCGTGCGTGCACGGGTGTGTGTGTGTGTGCACGCCCCTCTACCTAGATATGTGCTGGAAGGCCCAGCCGTCTACCTCTCAAGAATCAGTCATTGAAAGCCCTGTGCCACACAGTTCTATTGTGACACTCGTGGGATTGCCAGCACTTGATAGCAACTGGTTTCGTTTGTTTTGTTTTTAAGAGATTTAAACTAAGACCTACTGGCCCCTCGGGAGTCTGGGACCCTGGAGGACACAGCTGCTCTGATCCAGGAGGCCTTGGAGGATCAGGGGAACCATCATCACCAGGCTGACACTCTGGCTATAGATGTGACAGCAATAAAGCTGGGTCTCATCGCCCTCTGCTCACATCCACGGCACAGTTATAGGCCAACTTGTTACTTTGCAAGGAGGGTATTGGCCCCAGTCCCCTTCCAGCCCCTGGCACCCCTGTAGACCAAGCTAGTCCACCAGCCCCAAGCCCCCCGGCGCACCCTTCCTGCCTTCATGACCCTGCTCCCTCTGATCCCTCAGTCCTCCATAATGTGTCCCTGTCTGCGCTGCCAGCCTCCTGCCTCGGGGGCTCAGTGGCTCAAGGACAGGTAAGACTGTCGTCTGACTCCCAGCAGCCCCGATGTTCCGTGACATGGGTGCCGGTGGGGACCGGGAGGGCGTGTGCTCAGTGTTCCTCAAAGCTGGAACAGCCAAGGTACTGGAGGCTAAGTGTAAGCCAAGATCACAGAATCCAATGCACTGTTCCAGCTTTGTCTGGACCCGGGCCTGTCCTGCTTCAAGTCCCTGTGCTGCCCCACCCTTGACGGCTAACGGCGGGGCCAGCACAGACATGGCCGGGCACCAGCGCTCACCTCCGTGTGGTCTACTTTAAATGGGTTCTGGAAGTCGGAGTCTTTCTCGCTGATCCCCAGCTCCTGGGCCATCTGGGGGGGAAAGAAAGCTGATCAGCCCTTCATTCTGCCTCCTGCTCATCCTCCACCCCCCCGCCCCCCAACATACACACACACCTCCACGTCAGGGCACGGCCCCTGACTTGGGCAGAAGTGGCCAGGTGAGGACCTATCCGCTGATCCCCCTATGGATCAGGGGCAGCCTCACCCCTTGAGGTGGGGGTCTGTGTGACCGGGGTGCTGAGGTCCATCACCAAGCCAGAGCCAGCCATCGAGCCTGGGGCCCCCGGGCCTGCCCCCAGACACAGGCGCCCCCCGCGTGCTGTGCTGCTGGAGCGCTCACCAGGCCGAGGATAGGCGAGTGGGGCCCCTGGTCGAAGACGCCCGTCTGGTTGCAGAAGCTGATGCCCCAGCGGATGAGGAGGTTCCAGTTGGAGTTGTGGTCGAAGTAGTGGTGCACGATGCTGGGGAAGCGGAGCACCACGTCGCCGAAGAAGGCCGTGTTCTCCAGCACGTGCGAGAACGCTGCGTGAGACCATCGACAAGTGGCCAGGGTTGCTGCCCGCCTGCCCAGCCCAACCCCCGGCCAGAGACAGAGAGAACACACACACACACACACACACACGTGGCCGGGGTTGCTGTCCACCTGCCCAGCCCAGCCCCCGGCCAGAGACAGGAAAGAAAACACACACACACACACACACACACACACACACACAGAGGAAAGAACACACACACACTCTAACCCAAGCTGCGTCCAGGGCCTGCCAGCCGCAGCCTGCTGATATGCACACAGCTTGCTGCCCACCAGCTCATGAGTGACAGGACCACCCGGAGGGGGAGGTGGTGGCTGTTCCCACTTGACAGGTGGGCAACGGAGGTGCAGGCAGCTAACGACGGACCAATCTGGGCTGCAAACCCGGGTCTACAGCCCCACAGGCCCCTGGCCCTTTCCCCTAAGCCTTTGCAGTACTCAGCAGAGTGTGGCCCCGAATAGAAGGGGGCAGCTTCACTCTCGGAGGCCGAGGCACCCCAGGACAGGCTCTGCTGGACACTGGCACGCACGCGACCGCAGCGTCTGCGTGTGGGGTCATCTCTCAGAAGGGCAGGGGCTAGATTTGGCTCGTTTGCCCGATTTTTTCTTTCCTTTTGAATGCTGCTTCGGATTTGACCTTGGAAGAAGGCTAGAACTTACGTAAACGTTGCAGAAATACTACACCAAACTCCTCTAGGCCCTCGACCTGGTCTCGCCCAATGTTAGCCTCTTATATAACCGCGTGCCATGACCTAAGGCGGCAAATGAATGTGGATACAGCATCGGTGCCAAGGCCACAATTCACATCTGAGTTTACCAAGGGCCTGCTGATGGCCTGGCCTTTGTCTGGCCCATAGGTCCATTTGCACGTCCGTCATGGCAGCAGCTCCCCAGGCCCAGGGGCCTGCCATGGCCATGGAGGCGGCCTCCACTGCGGTCATCCAGCACCCCTTCCTCAGCAGTGACCAGGCCACCTGGCAGGCTACATGACTAGACAAATGGGGTCAGGACCCTTTGGCTTCATAACAGCCCTGAGTGTCAAAGGGCACAGGCATCAGCCTGACTCAAGGAAGAGGCAGGGCTCTGGAGTTGGGGGCAGAACCATCGGGCAGCCCACTTGTCTTTGTTCGCTTGGAACAGGGACCTCCCTTCCTCTCAGAGTGCCCCTCACCCTCCTGTCCCAGGCACAGTTACCAAAGAAACACATTCTACAATGTGACCAGACCACGGGGGCGGAGAGAGCCTTGGAAGAAGGGTTGGAGGGGCACGTGATTTTTCATCTCACTTATCGGAGTTCTTCCCACTTTCATCTCACAAAGAATTTAAGGGCGGTGGTGGGAGGCTTTTAAAGGAGCCCCATGGGGTGTGAATGGCCAACCATTTGGCTACCAGCTGGGATGGTGGCACTCTGAACCCACCAGGAGTAGCTTGGAAGAAAGCCCTGGAAATTTGTTTCCGAAAGTCCCCCATCTTGAACACCTTCTGGGGCAGAGTCCCGCTCTATACACGGGAGCCATCAGGATTCGGATTCGGGGAGTGACAGGAATGGGCAGGAAGGCCTCCCTGGAGGAGGAGGGGCTGGGGAGGAGGAAGAGAAGTGGTGCTCGAGGTGAGGGTGGGAGGACCTACCATCCTTCAGCTTCTCGTCTTGGGGAAAAGGCCCATCTGGGAGCACGTCCGCAGCCACAAGCACTGCCCGCGAGTCTTCCAGCACCTAGGGCGGAGGCAGGGCTGAGCACGCCACAGAGGGAGTGCTCCAGCACTGGGGGAGCCTCCCACAGAGCCCCAGGGCCTGGGCAACCCCGGCTTGAGCCCCGCTGGCAGATTCCCCTCTCTGCGCACTGCTCCTGGAGGGAACTCCTGCTCACCCCTCCGTGCCGGCATGCAGGCCCTTGGTGCTCCTCCCCACCCCCCAAACCGGGTCCTCACCTTAAAAAGCCCCTTGAGCATGACGTCAAGGATCTTGTACTGTTGGTGGATGTCATCCAACTGCGCCAGGTTCTTCAGGGCCAGCAGCTGCTCCCGGCGCTTCACCTCAAACATCTTCTTGTCTGGGCAGCCGTTAAGCTAAGGGCTGCCATCCTGAGACTCCTGCCTGGACAGAGCCAGGGGTGCCTACTCCCAGAGACCATGTATGGCTGCGCCGGGACCCCGGCTGTCAGAAGAGTATACACACCCTGGAATGTGCTGTTTGCCCAGCTCACAGGGGACCCCAAAACCCCAACAGCCAAGCCTCCAGGACGTAGCTCTTGTCTCCTGGGCCCTGGGGTCTTTCTGAGTCACCCACAACCACTCCATGCCACTGCTCCCGCCCCCCTCTGGGCATTCCTATTCTTTCAAGACCTGGCTGAAAAGCCACAGCAGTGTCCCTTCCACAGGTCACGGGTCACAGAGTGCAGGAGCGGTATGTATGAAGACTTCCACACCCACGCCTGTGGGCTCCTGAAAGCCAGGGGCTGGTCCTGCCTGATGTTGGAGGCCCGGCATGCCAGGATCAACATAGGTCAGAGGAAAGCAGCGCTCCTGAGTCCCCACCCAGGGTCTCACCCCGGAGCCGTGCCCTGGTGGCGCTGAGGTACATGTCGCCTTCTCTGTTTCGTGCAAGAGGAAAGTAGATCAGAAGGGAACTGATTGGTTCAGGAACATCTGCACCTTCCCTTCGCTTGTGTGCCAGGCTGATCCGTCCGGTCCCAGACCTCCCCTTCTCCCCCACCACCCTCAAGGAGCCAAGGGCTAGAGATACCTCATCTCCAGACCCCTCAGTCACCCCACTCTTGACTCAAGGGATACAGATCTCCAGGCTCGGGTGCAGAGAAGTCCTCAGAGTCCCCATGGTGCCCGTCCCAAACAGTCCCAGGGCAAGGAGGAAGGCCAGAGTCGGGAGAAGGTCCATGTCCAGGGTCTGGAGCCAGCAGAGCAGGACAGAGAAAGGGGGTGAGGCTTGGTGTCATGAAGGACAGAGCACGCAGGTGGACAGAACTTCTCCAGCAGGGAGCATCTCCCTGGCTTGGCTTTGGGCAGGAGGGGTGGGGGTGGGGGCTGGATAAAAGCAGGGACACAGTGAGGCCTGGGATGAAGCGGAAGATGAAGGAAGATATCAGTTAGGACTGCAAGAAGGCTGAGAGCAAAGCCAGCACCTAAGAGCCCTGGGTTGGTGCTCAGGCCTCTCTGTCCTCTGGCAAGTTACCTACCCAGCTTCCCAGAACCTCAGCTTCCTCTGCTGCAGAATGGGGAGATGCATGTCACCTGCTGGCTGCAGGGAGGGGGCAATGGGCTAAGCCCTGGCCCAGGGAAGGAGTGGCTGGCTCTCAGGAGAGTCTGGCCAAGAAGGTCCAGACTGGTCAGAGGGGATGGGGAAGGTTGGGTTCTCCCTCCTTCCCTGACTTGTCAGTAAGGAAGACAGGCCATTGGGCCGACTTGGGGTTGGGGGCTGCCACTCACTTTGGAACCAGATACCCCATCTAGCACCCGTTCCTTTCAGAACACATTCTACAGGTCAGCACCCACGCGGGCCGAGTCAACAAATGCCCCTGCATTAATGATCCTTATGCTCCTTCCGGAGGGGCAAAAGACACCTAATAAACTTTTTAAAAAATGGAAAGAGTTGGTAGGCGGTGGTGTAAAGCACATCATCAGGAAAGGCCCCTCACCCAGGTGTGAGCAGCTTAATTGGGCCGATATGGAAACCAAAGGCCAGCAAAGTGGGGGGGCTACCCCAAAGGCGCAGTGCTATTAGTTGACCCCGTATGTGACTCACCTTCGGGCTTCCTCTCCCGTCTTTCTCAAGGGGCTGCTAGGGCTTGATCGCTCTTGTCTCACAACCAGTGCTCTGGCGGGGAGAGGCTGAGTCAGGGGCAGAGGGGCGCGGGGGTCCGCCCCCCTCCACACGTGCCACGAGGGAAGTGAAGTCCAGAGAACCGGTGGGAGACGTCCGAAATCCCGCAGGGCCCGCACCTACCACGGGTCGCGGTCCGGGGGGGGGGGGGGGGCGGGACCGGGGGGGGGGGGCGGGGGCGGGCTGTCACTTTGTGGCCCTGGCCGGACGGGAGGGGTGGGAAGGGGAGCCCGAAGCGGGAGGGAGCGGCTGCCTCCTCGTCGGCCACTCCCGCTCCTCCAGCGGCCCGCGGCCCGCTCGCAGGCGGGAGACAGACACGTGTGCTTCCCCACTCGGCCCGCTCCGCCGGGGAACAAGCAGCGGCGGCGCGCCACTGGGGCCCCCGTCTGCTACCCGGCCTTCGGCTCCCGAAGGAGAACAGGCTTCTCGGCGGGGACGGGGCCCGAGGCCGCGGATGCGCGCCCGCCCGCTGCGGCGTACCCCGACCGCGGCGCCCCGAGTGCCCCGCCACCACCAGCCGGCCCCGGCAGCGCGGCGCGAAGGAAGACCCAGGCTACGGCACCCAAGCACCCCCGAGCGCCGCGCCGGGGGAAGAGCCGCCGCGCGCCGCGCCGCCCCGCCCCACCCCGGCCAATGAGCGCCGGCCGCGACCGCCGCGGGCCGCGACCTCACTTCCGGCCCCGCCCCTCCTTCGGTCGCGAGCACTTCCCGCCGGCTTGACGCTCGGCTTCTGGCGGCGACCCGCTAACGCCGGGCTGGGCGACAACTGCTCGGGGGGTCTGGGCTCATTGAGGGCGCGTGGGGACACGGGGGCTGACCCTGCCGATGGGGATGGGGGGGGGGGGGCCTCCGTCCATGCGCCCCCACGCCTAGTTCGTCCTTCATCACCGTTTTCAGTTACGGCTCTCCACCGACCTGGCGAGTCGGGACCTGCACCCGCCACGCTTTTAAAGCTGGCCGAGTTGGCAGAGCCGAATGTGGGCGACCTGCACTCACTCTGCCAGACCCTGGGGTCGCTGTCACCAGGTCCCAGGGGGGGTGAAGACCTCGCTGGACGGGAGGGGCGGAGCAGGTGAAGAGCAGAGACACGTGCATAGTAGCCGAGTGTCAGCACCGGGGCAGGGCCACGGGAGAACTGCCCTCGCCTGTGCAGTTCCACTGCCCGTGGACGGACGGCTGGGGCGGGCCACGACAGTCGATGCTCCTTAGAAGCGTGGTGGGAATTTGCTCGGACTTGGGTGTCATCAGACGGACATGATGCGTGGGTCAAGTAGTGGGCCCTCAAGGAGGAGGGTGCCCCTCAGTGGGATGGCTGGTATTGTGGCTGCAACCGTGGCCTGAAACAGCAATGACCGTGAGGATGGCACAAGCCTGGGCAGTGATGTTGTTCCTTATACGTGGGGTCGCTACCAGTTGAGACCGACTTGATGGAACCTAACACCACCACCTCCACGTAACGTGAGGAGACCACAGGTCAAGTGCCTCTCCGAGTCCATGGGCCTCTCTGCCCTCCCTGGGAGTCCTGGGAATGAGGCCGGCCTCGATGGTGTGCCTGGGGCTGAGGGAAGTGCCAAGCTGATGCTCTTCAGCTACTGAAATGTCCCTCTGCCCTCCACCCAGCCATTCTTTGCAGACATGTTCACGTCAGCAGGTCAGCGAATAAGCACACGAGAGACCAGACTCAAGCAGGATGTTTCGGAGAGCCCACGCAGGGGCTCTGTATTTCCTGATTCCAGTTCAACATGGGCATGCCCGCAGCTGTCGTCCGTCCTTCACGCAGTTGTGCCCTGCCATGGCCTCTAGGTCTCAGAGCTTCAGGACCTTCAAGGACCTAGGGCTCAGTCTCTGATGTGGGACAGGGATACGGCCACCCCGCCCAAGCAGCTGGGAGCACAACATGAAAGGAGAACAGCAGAGAGGAAGGGCCAACTTGGGGGCCCCACATTTCCGGAACCTGAAAGGGTGAGAGGTCATCCAGGAAGAGAGGCGCTTCTGAGAGTGGTGAAGAGATTCTAGAAGCTGGGCAGCTACTGGATGACGGGAATGAGAGCCAAGGAGGCAGTGTGTGTGTGGGGGGGGGGGGGGGCGGGTTAGGAAACACTCTTCCCCCTCCCAATTCCCAGCTGTGTCTCTGGACACCACTGCCACCACCCAGTGGGGCTTTTCCAGGGACAGGTCAGTGTCCCCACATGTGGATCTAACTGGGCGTGGGTGCAGGGATAGCCCAGCTCCATCCAGGTATTAGATGTGACTCTGGAGACAGACAAGCAGTCGGATCCTGATGTCGCCACACCCCAGATAGGTGCCCTGGGTGTCTCACTCCATCTGATCCTCAGTTGCCCTCAGGAAAGGCGGTGGGCATCATAGCGCACAAGCAGGGCCGGGCACTGTGCTACTCGCTTTACATGTGCTCCACTGTGCCTGCCCTGCCGTTGCTGGCTGCCGTGGCTGCCGGAAGCTCCGGTGCAGGTCCTGGGCCTGCCTGCCCTCAGGGAAGTTAGATTGACACCAGGCTTTCTCCTTGTTGACTCCCTGGATTCGAGGCTGTAGACCCACCTCTGTCCTGAAGCGCTCTAAGAGCTGGGGCTTTCCAGGGTCTGAGTAACTGCCCAATGCAAGAAAGGATACAGCATGTCTTGTGGGGGTGGCTGGGTCTGGGGAGCCTGGGATGAAAGACCCTCCAGGGATTCCTGCAGGCTCTGGGCTATGCTGGGGTCAGCCAGGAGGCCCATGCGCTGGACCTGATGGATGAGAAGGTGAGCGTCAGGTCTGCTCGGTGGCCATCCCACACAAGCACACAGAACTGCCACCACCAACTCCTGCTTCCCGTACTTCCCATGTCACCCCCACCTGGCTGTGATGACAGTGTTCGCTCTGCCCAGAGGGCTGGTCTCATGGAGTTTCTGAGCCCCATCCACCCACCTCCAAGAAGAAGCCACGCAGAGCCTGAAGGGCGCTCCTCGAGAGCATGGACATGTTGGCCGAAGCTGCAGCTTGCAGGACATGCGCCACCTCTTCATCAGAGAGGACAGAGCGGCTCTGGAACCGTACAAACTGGCCAGGGAAAGAAACCTGCCAGTGCGGTCATGGCGGACACTTCTCTCACCCCCAGATAGGCCTGCCATGATTGCACTGGGCAGGGAACACAACCCAAGCCCACAAGGACCCCAGCCTTCAAAGAATGCATGGCAGGGGTGCGGTGTGTGGACCACTGCGTGGAGGCCTGCAAAGCTGGTTCCTGATGGTTCCTTGCCTTGCCTTCTGCATCCCCACTATGCACCCCCCCACCCCCCACTCCTCATACATCACAAGCAGGGCCAGCATAAACTGTTGAGGGCCTAGCACTCCCTGGGGCTCTTGCACCTGCTGCTCTCACCACTAGAGCCCTTCCTCTGCCCGGTCCTCCTTCAAGCATCATTCAAAGGCACCTTCACGGCAGGAGCTATGTGCCTGTGACATTCTTACATCTCTGCCTACCTTGGGCAGATGCAAGGACCCTCTCTGTGTGTATCCACTCTGCTGCCTGCTTCTCTGCCACTCACTCTTCAGCCTTATGGACTACTCCCTGGGCCATGTATACTAGGCAATAGATGTATCTTCCTTCCACCAGGGACTCTTGGCTGACTTGCTGTCTCCTGTAGGTTGAGGGACCCATCATAGCAGAAAGTGCCTGGTTCCTGGATGTCTCCAAGGGCCTGGCACAGGACAGGTAGGGCCTGGTAGCTTTTCATGAGTGAATGAGGAAGAGGACCGGCTTGAGGGTCTCTTGGAGTCCCAACATATGGGGATGTTTCAGGGAGTTCTTGGAGTAGGCCTCCGGGGCGCAGGGGTGGTGATGGTGGGGGTGTTGGCCAGCTCACTTGCCTTCTCGGAGGACCAGGCTAAGATAAAGGTGTACCTGCCTTCTCAGGGCTTTCCTACACATACCAGAGTCATGAGCCTCAAGACCTCGGGTCTGAGGAGGGAATTCTCCCCTGCATCCAAGAGGATGGACAGCAGAAACCGGTTCCAGGGCTGGGAGGTCACGTGGAGGGCTGCAAAAGCACCAAGGGCCCAGGGGTGAGTCCGCTGCCACAAGCCTCGCCACACCACTGGAGAGGAGGGCACATTGCTGACCCCAGGAGCCTCCTCTCACCCTGCTTATCAGTCATCACTGCTGGCCGGCTCCCTCAGGTCACCCCACGGCTGTACAAGGAATAGCTCGGCCACTTAAGAGATTGGACCCACCCCATGACCTCACTGAGCCTCAGTGTGGTCATTTTAAAATGACCATGACAGTGACTCAGCAGTGTGGTGAACAGGAGATG
This sequence comes from Nesogale talazaci, assembly GCA_004026705.1. NCBI lineage: Eukaryota > Metazoa > Chordata > Mammalia > Afrosoricida > Tenrecidae > Nesogale > Nesogale talazaci. The sequence continues at coordinate 12,350 of PVJH01012049.1, forward strand.
GGATTCTCGGTTGGCTCCCCAAACCCCTAACTGGAAGAGCAGAGAATAGAGATGGTCTCTACCAAGATCCGGGCGCCGGGCGTGCAGGTAGTCCAGCAAGGCTTCCAGGCAGCCGACGCAGGCCTGAGACAGCAGAGGGTCTTTCTGTGGAACACACACAGTCAGATCAGGTGTGGCGCCCAGCAGGTTTGGGTGCCAACTGAGACTAAAAGAGCTGGCTGTTAGAGCTACTTTGGGATTTCAGAATTTCAGATGTGGAATTCTGGCTCTATATGAGGCTTTCTTGAGGAGCCCTCTCAGGAACCTTTCTATGGGAGCATCTTACCACAACTAGCTGCTCTGAGGAAGAAAAATAAAGCTTTCTACTCCCACGAAGCCTCATGAAACCCAAAGAGGCAGTTCTACTCTGCCCTAAAGTGTGGCTATGAATCAGAATCAACTTGATGTCAGCGAGGTGGGCTTTTTTGTTTTTTACATAATCAAGAAATGTTTCCTTAGAGGAAAGAACGGAAAGGCAAAGGGCATTTATAGAGGTCTAAATACAAGCATGTACATATGTAAATATATAACGATAGGGAACTAGAAATATGTGCATATACTTATGTGTTAAGTATTATGGCAGCAGACAGACATTGGACCTCTACTCAAGTACTCACTCAACGCAAGAACACTTTGTTCTAATAACCCGGCATTCTGTTGGTGCTCACCATGCCTGACAGGTTCGCTGAAGACAAAATGGGTGCTTAAGCAAATGTGGTGAAGAAAGCTGATGGTGTCCAGCTATTAAAAGATACAGTGGGCTGAGTCCCGGTAGTGTAGTGGTTGTGCGCAGGACTGCGGCCCACTGGGATGGAGGTTCAATTCCAGCTCCATAGGGGCAAAGCCAGAGGGCAGTGATGCCCCCCCCAAAAAAAGATTTCCAGTCAATAATTTTTTTTAATAAAAAAATAAAAGATATAGCATCTGGGGTCTTAAAGACTTGAAGATAAACAAGCAGCATCTAGCTGAGAAGCAACAGTCCACATGGATGAAGCACACCTGCCTGTGTGATCACGAGGTGTGGACAGAATCAGGTATCAGGCATCAAAGACCCAGAACAAAAGTCATTATCATTGTGAATGAGGGGGAGTGCAGAGTGGAGACACAAAGTTCATCTGTAGACAACTGGACCTCCCCCTACAGAAAGGTCACAAGGAAGAGTTGAGCCAGTCAGGGTACAGTATAGCATCATTGAAACATACAACTTTCTAGTTCTTTAAGGCGTCCCCTCCCCCACTACCATGACCCCAATTCTACCTTATAAATCCGGCTAGACCAGATGATGTACACTGGTACAGAAAAGAGATGAAACACAGGGAATCCAGGACAGAGAAACTGCTCAGGGTCAACAACGAGAGTGGCCATACCAGAAGGGGAAGGGGGAGAAAGGGGGAATTGATGACAAGAATCTACATACAACCCCCTCCCAGGGGAGTGAACGACAGAAAAGTGTGTGAAGGGAGACATCGATCAGTGTGAAAAAGTAATAATTGATAAAAATTATCAAGGGTTCATGAGGGAGAGAGAGTGGGGAAGGAAGGAGGAAAGACGACCTGATACCAAGGGCTCAAGTAGAAAGTAAATGTTTTGAAAATGATGATGGCAACAAATGTACAAATGTGCTTGACACAATGGATAAATGTATGAGTTCAGAGGCGTATACGAGCCCCCCAAAAATGATTTTTTAAAAAAAGCAAAGCCGTTAACTGCAGTAACAGTGAACAAACTCACTAACTAGCTGACAAACCTGATTTTTAAAATTGTAAAAAACAGACCAACAAGCTACCAACAATGCTACCCTCTCTTTTCGGAGTTGTGTGGAAGCCAATTGAGAATGAGGCAAGCTTGGCTACTGACCAGGGATGTGACCCTGGACAAGTGACTCAGCTGTTCTGTCCTCCCGGGGAGAGGGCAGCAAGAGTGGCTTGGGTTGCTGAGAAGAGACACACAGGACTCCCCAGCACGGGGCTGCTAGCCAAAAGGTTGAAAGGTCCAGGTGGGCAACTGAAACTCACCAGCCGTTCTGAGAGAGAAAGAGGGGCTCTGCTTCTGTGGTGAAGACGGGTGGCCTCAGAAAAGCACGGAGCAGTTCTACTCTGTCCTCCCGGGGGTACCAGGAGTTGCAGCAGCAGCAGGGTTGGCTTTGTGGCTTGGGTGCAAACTTCCCCACCATTTAATTTTTGATCACTTTTCATCAACCCAGAAAGAATCCTCACACCCAAGACCTACAGACGCACACACACCCACACAATCTCTAACCTACTGGTGTATTTGTCTAGCCTGGATATTTAATATTAATGGAGTCTACAACATGTAGTCTTTTTTTACTGCTGCTTTTGGATAGGATAGCATAATGTTCTCAAGGTCCAACCATGGAGCATCAGTACGTTCTTTTTGATGGGTGAGTAATATTCCATTGTATCACATTTTCAATAGTGATTCATGTGCTTATAGGCATGCACGTCCTCTCCATTGGGGCTATTATAGCATTGCCGTCCACACTCGTGGCCCAGCTTCTGTGTCAACAACTTTCTTGGGTAGCGACTTAGGAACAGCGTCCCTAGGTCAACCATTATTTTACATTCCTAGCAGCAAAGTTTGAGGGCTGGAACTTCTTCACACTCATGTCCTGGACTCCTGGAGATATCTTTTTTTTTTTTTCTTTTTTGGGCATCACTGCCTCTGGTGGTCGTGGGCGCTACCCAGTGCCGCTCCTGAGAGCCACTGCTGGGTTTGAACCACCAAGCCCGAGGGCCGCAGTCCCCCACTCAAACCACTTATGCCACCCGGGCTCAGCCCCGGAGATATCTTTTTTATTGTAGCCTTCTGAGGGTACAAAGTGGCCTTCTTGTTATTTACTGGAAACATTGTAACCACCTTTTCCTCATCAGTGTCGGCCTTTAGGCTTTCCCTCCCCCCTCCCCCATCTCTGTGGTGGCTGAGAAAGATCAGGCAGAAACACCAGCTGATCTCAGCTCCTTACAGCGTGCCTCAGCTGACCCGTACAACGTGCCCGGAGGCCCTGTGCGTGCTCCTCCTGCTGCTCCCACCTCTATTCACTGTGCTTTTAAGAAAATTCTTAAATTTTCTTATTGTTATTGTTATTGTTATTGTGAGTTGGGTGAAGGTTTACAGAGGAGATCCATTAGTTTTACATTCAACAATTTATACACATTTTATTCTTTTTTTTTTGGGGGGGGGGGCATCACTGCTCTCCGGTGGTGGGAGTAGGAGGCCCAGCCCCACTGCTGGAATTGAACCTCCGTCCCAGTGGGCCGCAGTCCCGCGCACAACCACTACGCCACCGGGGCTCAGCCCCATTTTATTCTTTTTAAAATGATTTTTCAGCTTCCCTTTTCTTACTACAGTGTATATTTGGTTTTGCTTTAACATTTAAATATTTAGATATATGATTAAAAGCTTTAAGAAAAAAATTCCCAGATGGAGAAAGCAATCAGCTAAACCAATTCAGCATCATTGCTTTGCTGCTGTTTTTTTCCCTGCAGACATGCTGTTTTTTTTTTTTCCTGCAGACACTTTCCTTGAAGAATTTAAAACAGATCCTGAGGGGCGTCTGGGCTAGGTTTAGTTTCCACGTTTATATGCAAGCGGATTTGTGTGGGAGTAGCAGGGTAAGTCTGCTGCTGAACTTGGAAGTACATCCGAATGCTGTTTCAAATAATCATAATGCCCTAAAACCCCAACCACCAGTCTCTCCCTTCTTCTGTGAGAGAAGGACTCAACTTTCTTGGGTGTTTGAGAAACACCATCAAGGGGTCAAGTCTCTGGGGGCAAGAAGGCTTGGATGGCGATGGCAGCGAGGCAACCATTCATGTACCTTTTGTTTCATCGCCATGCCTTCAATCCCCTCTTTGCAACATTACATATCCCCCTTCCTCCTAGCATTTCCTCGGTCCATTCCTCCTTCTTCCCTAACCCTCTGAATGAGGACCTTGGGAAAATGCTGCCTTTCTGAGCTCAAAGAATAGACTGTTCTAAGGTGTCAGACCTTGACACTGTGACCAGTCACCTGACAGATCCATGTTTGACTGAAACTGAGTCACTAGGATAGGTTCCGTTCTGGAACCACTTGGTGAGCACGGTACATTTCTCAGGAGACCAGTCCTTGGAAAAGGACATCAGGCTTAGAAAGTGGAGCCGGTGACAACAAGGAAGCTCCTTGACACAACGGGTTGGCACAGTACTGCACCAGTGATGGGGAGCGGCACGAGGCCAGGCCGCGCTGTGCTCCGTGGCACACAGGGCTGCTAGCTGATGGAGCTGACTACGCCGAGGCACCTGACAGCAGCAGTGACAAACTTCTGGTTGTGCCATCCTCTCCCCACCTGTCCGAACCAGGGGGCGCTTTTAACTAGAAGATGTTTATTGTTTTGTGGGAGAAGACAGACATGCACATGGACGCTTATGTAATAAATGAGGCGAGTGAATAAACTGGAATTTGTGAGGTCAGTTCTCATTGATTGAATGGACAAGTAGCCATGTTTATACAGCAAACCAGAAGCAGGGTAAAAGGCAGACTTTTATGCTGGGCTTAAGGGAAGAACAGAGTCAGGAAGACTCTCCCTACACACCTTTGGGGGCAGAAACAGAGGGCTCTGGCTGAGGAGCTAGGGAACGTGACTGAGAGAAAGGAGCAAACCGCTCCCTCATCGGCCTCCTGCCCATCAGATGGGCCCCTAACAGGCCGAGCCAGGCTCCTCAACACCTCTCTAGGCTAAGCTGTGTGGGCCCGGCAGCTTCTGCATGGGGCACTCACGAGCTCCTCCAGCTGGTCCTCCTTCGCAGGGCCTGCTGCTGAGCTCTGCCAAAGGCAGCTTTGAGTGCGCAGCGCTGGGGAACACTCAGCTGCTGGGTGAACAGCTTAGCGTGTTCACTGCCCGCGTGGTTTTCCTGTTCCTCAGCCTAGAGGTCAGAAGAAAGCGTTTGTTGGGACTGAGCCCCGGTGGTGTAGTGGTTGTGTGCGGGACTGCAGCCCACTGAGTTGGCGGTTCAAATCCAGCAGCAGCTCTCCAGGAGCAAGGCTGAGCCTCCTACTCCCACCAGGGCAGTGATGCCAGAAAAAAAAAAAAAAGAAGCATTTGGTGTGCAGGAGAGCTCACTGTTCAAATGCCACCTCTCCTGTGGAGCCTTCTATGATTCAAATAATATGCCTTTGACATTAATTGTTATTGTTTGCATTCATATGTGTCTCGCTTCTGGTGTGTGAGTGCCCAGAGAGCTGTGGCATCTTACTCATTCTACCACACTGAACGCTGAACCTGTGCCCAGCTCCAGGCCAGATGACAGGGCATGCCATCCCTCCCTTGTTCACACGAAAGGCAGCTCTATTCAGAAACATTAGAACAGTTTCCTTCCTCCCACCTCTCATATTCCCACATCGGGGGAGGGAGTTATCTCACAGCTGAGAGACTAGTTTACCACCAAATGTGCCCTCCTGGCACTTGAGCTCTTTTTTTTTTTGGGGGGGGCAGGGCATCACTACTCTCCGGTGGTGGGAGTAGGAGGTCCAGCCCCACTGCTGGAATTGAACCTCCGTCCCAGTGGGCCACAGTCCCGCGCACAACCACTACGCCACCGGGGCTCAGCCCCGGCACTTGAGCTCTTGATAGGATGGCTAAGCGCCAAAGTGTATGCATCATTTCCCCCTTTGAGCCCCAGGTCTGGCCTAGGGGAATGCTAGGGATTGCACCGTGTCCCCCTGAAAGTACATGTTGTCCATACTAACTTCTAGACCTGTGGCTATACTCCCATTTGGGGCATGGGATTTTTGTGTTTTGATAGTGACCTGGTGTTCGTGGTGATGGTGGTCAGGGGCTATTGCTTTGTTTCCGACCCACAGTGACCTACCTGTACTCAACAGAACAAAACACTGTACAATCTTCACACCTGTCACTATGTCTGAACCCCTTGTTGCGCCCACTGCGTCACTTCATCGATTCACCTTGTAGAGTTCTCCTCTTTCTTGCTGTCCCTCCAACTTTACTAAGCACGTGTTGAGCGTAGTGTGTGTTTAAGTCAATCTTCCGAGGTGTAAAGGAGCAGAGGGGGCACACAGTAGGAACAGGGATGGGAGAAGCTTGAGGCCCTGCCACATGAAGATTGCCAAAAAAAAAAAAAAAAAGCCTAAGAGAAACGACAACCATCTCCCCAGAGTTGACACAGAGAGAAAGCCTTCCCCCAGAGCTGTGCTCTCAATGTGAACTGTTAGCCCCTAACCTGGAAGAACATATCCTTCTGCTTGCTAAAGTCACCCACGTGTGGTCTTTGTAACAGCAGCACCAGGGAACTGTGACAAGGAGGATGGGTTAAAACTCAAGTGACAAATGTGACACAGCAAGCAGAGGGGGACATTAGTGTTGGACTCTGTTCCCAGGCTGAGTGTGTGTGAAAAGCTCACTGCAAATTTTTTCCTCTTTGCTATAGGTTTGAAAATTTCCCCAGCCATGTGCTACTCTGGGGTTTCCCCTGGGAGCTGCTGTTTGGGTGCTCATCTGACTTCTCAGCTGGCTCTGAACCACCATAGAGACCCCTAAGACTCCTCTGCTCCACCTCCCCCCCCCCCCCCCCCCCCCCCCCCCCCCCCCCCCCCCCCCCCCCCACCGGTCCAACCCCAGGGCTCACTGCCTGACAGGGAGACTGACCCAGCAGTGCAGCAGGGGGTTAAAGAATGTCATCACCTCAGGCCAAAAGAACACAAAGCCTTGTCAGAAAGGTGCTGGCAAGTCAGGACTTGGTAACCTTGGGCCCATCATAGAGCCACTCTGTTTCTCTGTCTACTTGACATCCTGAAGAACTGTGTGCAGGCCCAGGTGGGTCCGTCTTTGAGCATAAAGCCTTCAATTGGCTGCCTGATCCCACCCCTACACCTTTCGAGCCAACTTATGCCAAAACCCTAAACCCTCCAGTACTCAGGGCTGACCTCCCTTCCCAACCTACTCTTACCAAACTCTACCATCAGATCAAACCACAACTGTCTTAGACAAACAGTCCACGTCTAGCTCACCTAGCATCAATGTCTGGGGCCCAGATGACCCAGTAGTGAAAATAATAGACAATGAACAGGAAGTCCTAGAAACAAGGGGAGAAATTATGTTATGTAGCCAGCGAGAAGGCCCGTGCCACGCCAGGCAACAAAATGGTGCTACAGTCAAGGCCAAGCCTACCCCAGATGACCTTGGCACTGAGGATGGTGACAAGTCCCTCCCCTCAGGAAGCCTTGTCAGGTCTGTCCTTGTGTCTATTGCCCAGTGTCTGGCAGCCAAGGATTTTCGCGGAGATTCTGGCCTCTGGAAAGCTAAAGTGAGTGGTCATGAGTGATCTCTGAGCAGCTGACACCCAGCTGAGACAATTCCCAGGACCTGTGTGTGCTATGGTAGAACTGTGCTCTCCAGAGTTTCCAAAGCATAGGCAGGCAATCCCGGGTTATAAATAAGCAATAGACACCTTTTCCTTGCCCCTTAAGATGATGCAAATTGGCTCTAATGATGAAAGGCTCGAATCAGCTCCTACCCCCAACACGGTCTTCGTTACGATCCCCTTCACTGGCTGCGTGTGACTGTTAAGGCTCAGAGCCTTTCCTTACGCTGAAACACTCACGGTTACGGAATTGATTCCAACTCCTCACAATCCTATAAGACAGAGTAGACTGCTCCTGTACGTTTCCAAGACTGTAACTTTACTGGAATAAAAAAAAAAAAACTTTCTTCTTTCTCCCTCGACTGAAAAAAACAAACAAAACCCCAACAACAATGAGAAAAAAACCTCATTTCTGTGTCATTGAGTCGATGCTGACTCAGCACGGCCCCAGGACAGGGCAGACCTACCCCACGAGTTTCCAAGCCTCTAGCCCCTCACAGGGTGAGGAAGTCCCATCTTTCTCCCGAGGAGGAGTGGAGAGCCGTTTCAAACTGCTGACCTTTCAGGTCACGGCGCAGCGCCTAACCTCTATGCCACCAGGGCTCCTCTTGGCTGATGGCGAAATAAGAACCATATCCACCTGTTCCAATTGGCCTACAAATTCTCGGCACACAGTTTGCAATGGATCTCATGTTTAGCCTGTAGGCTGCCAAGCTTTTCTGCCAAGTGCCTCTGGGTAAACTCAGCCCCCAATCTTTCTGGGCAGTAGCTGAGCACATTAACCAGCTGTACTCCCAGCCTGGATCAATCTCATTGTGTTAGCACATCCTATCTGCACGCTGTGTCCTCTACCAGGCCCCCAACCCCTAGAGAAGGCACCCTGCACGTGTCCAGCCATGAGGTGGAGGCTCAGTGTGTGGCGGTATGAACACCTTTCCTCAAAATCCCTCTAGCTGTAAGCCACAACCCCCGGGGAGGACAGCTATTGCTTTTGTTCATTTGACATCCATTTCTCCCTCCGCTAGTACACTTTTCCTTTGGGCAACCCTTCCTCAAGCACTCTTGGACCATGTGGATTTGGGCATGCTAAGCCCAGGAGTAGGCACCGACGCAGGCCTGACCAATCAGAGCATCCCGTGCCCCTGGTCATAGTGACTGGCACATGACCGGAGCTGAGCAAAAGGCCAATTCTGGGGAGTGGTGGGAAAGAGAAACTTTCTTCTCACACCAAGGCTAGAGGCTGGGGCTGCTGGTGGTCACCTAGCCAACCCATGGGAGACCTTGCCTGAGCAGACAGCTGACACAGAGGAGAGCAGAACTATGAGATGGTGGTGGGGTCTGGTGACGTGGCGTCTTCTCGCATCCAGCTGTGCCTGAAGCACGTACTGACCCGACCTTCGAAGTGCTGAGCCGATGTGTGATGCTTCCTGGCCCTCTAACTTACAAGGCACTCATCCATCGATGCTCCAGGCTCCGTGGTTCCCTAGATTCTTACTGGGCTGGAGGGTGGGGATCACACTTCCTGCTACTGTTCCAGAGATGTGACGCCACTGGCAGGTTCCCACTCAGGAGGGGTCTTACCTGAACCAGAAGGTTCTGCAGTCCAACGAGTAGGGACAGTACTTGTGACGTGCCCAGTGGCGCCAGCACCATGTCCTCAGGGGTTGACGGGGGCCGGGTCCCTGAGGGCACCAGGAGCACCAGGGTCGAGGCGAAGCTCTGCTGAAGAGCAGTGCGCAGAAAGCGAGCCACGGCGGCTGAAAGCAGGAGGCTCCTTACATCGCTGTCTCCTTCCCCACCCCACCCCCCCCCCCAGCTCTGTCCCGGGAGGCAGGACAAAGGGGGTCATTCTAGGGTGACCCGAGGTGGACTATGTGGAGCGTCCCTCCTGCTGCTGGAGCATCCCACCCCCACCTCGCACCCCAGACCCACACCTGAGAGCAAGGCAGCTTGTTTCCTGGGAAAGCTGAGGACTGCCAACACCTGGTCCAGCTCCACCGAGAGGGTCTGGTGAACCTAGCAGGGTGAGGGTGGAAGATTAAATACAACTTGTCCGATAGGTCCTATGCCCCCACCTCCCCTCCCGCCCCACTGCACCGGGTCACACGGTGTCCTCAGAGTCCCCCAGAGCTCCCAAGACTGTGAAGAGGGCACTGAAGCTGGAACCTGGAGTCAGGCTGGTTCTACCAATTGCCACCTTGCTCAGTCTGCTTTACTTTCTTCATCTGTAGAAAGGGGACAATGCCGCCTGTTCCCTCTCCCGAGAGCTGCGAGATGTCAGAGCCATGTCCAGATACCGCAGTCAACAGGGACAGAACTGAGTCTACTCCTCTAGAACACAATCTGCCGGAGGTGGGAGACAGCTTGGACCCTTCTCAGGGCCTAGCACAAGGCAGCTCCTTCCAATTCCAGGTTGTCTGGTGAGAAGTGGTAGGTTCTAGACAGAAAAAGCCAACTGTAAAAAGGTTTGGTGATGAGCAGAGTGCAAGTGACCAGAAGAAGTGTCAACACTTGGTCAGAGGACAGGGCAGGAGACTGCGAATGACAGACAGGAGGAAGGACTGATGGACAGGTTTCACAACCAGGTAGCAGGCCAGGTCCAGGCAGAAGGGAAGTATGAACAGATGGCAGCTGCCACGCTGGTGGATGTGCAAGTGGGGAGAGACTGCTCACAGGGCAGGCCACACTGGTGGCAGGGTAGGGAGTGAAGAGTTCCGTGCTAGGACAGGGGAGAGGGCCTGGTCTGAGGGGTTCTTAAGTGCTATCATCACGACCCTACACACACTAGGAAAAAACACCTGTCTGGTCCTACACCGTCTCCACAATTAAGCTATACCTGAGGCCGTTGTTGCAGCCTGTGTACCAATCAACCCATCTCCTGGAGAGATTTCCTTGTTTTCACTGACCGTCATCTTTCGCTGAAAGATGTCTCTTTCCAAGCTTGCTAGGAGTCAGCCTCAACTCCACAGCAGTTGGTTTGCTTGGTCTTGCCTGACAACCCGTCCAAAGGATGTGAGGAGAAGTTACCCTCCATTGCCCTGTCTTGTCTTCGCTCATGTTTCAGTAAAAGGACTACTGCTAAGTCCTGAGCCTGTTTTGTGTCTACTGTTCTAGAAGACAAATCACACGCATTTCCTACTAGGACCAGAGGCACAACTTCGGAGTCTGTGGCGGTCATGTGCTTATGTTGATTTCATGATTGAGATGTAGAGGTGGTGTCTAGCCTGATCATCTGGAGATAGCCATTGAGTAGTCAATGAGGCCTCCGTGTGGGCACGGCTTTCTCCTGAGACTTCTGGGAAATCTCACGATATTTCCCTGGTGGAGATGAGAAGCTATCTCCCCCAGTTGTTGGGAGGTAGTCTGAGAGACAATGAACTATGGACAAGACAAGATGGCAGCGTCTGAGGAGCTGGAGGAGCTGGAGGAGCAGCCACATGGCCTTACCCTGATGGAACCAGACCTCTGAAGCTGGAGAAGCCACATGGAGACCCCTGCCAGCGCTGAGTTGCCTGTACCACCACTGGATGCTGTTGATGGACCCTGAGCCCTGGAAGCGAGGAGCCATGGGGAGACCCCTGCCAGCACCAGGATTCTGCACCCACTGGCCTGTGACTTTGTGAGTCGGAAGGAGATGTTATAGACTGGTATCGGGCATATGGGCTAATATTGGACTTATGACTCTGAACTAGACTGGATTGGGGTGTTTAATGTCCTATTCCTCTTGTATATAAACCATACCCTTATAACCATATGTGTGTCTATGAATTTGTTTCTCTAGTCTCCCCGGACTAACACACAGTCTTTAACTCTTTTTATTTGTTCCCTATAATGGTATCTTCAAATAACTTAGTGTTATTCATGGCAAATATGCAAAGAAAGCCCTCATGTACTGACCCCTCATTACAGTATAGTCCTCTTAACTATGTTTAGACTATCCAACAGATGGGTTTCTCCATCAATTACTACTTGTTCCTGTAGGAATTCTCCATTGTAGGATCATATTCTTCAGTTCTGACTACCACCAGTTTATATCCAGTCATTTTCAGCAGGCCTCTCTCCCGCACTGGGAGCCCCCAAGCCTGTGGCCCACCCCGCTGCCTTGAGTGCCTGCGCCTCGCTCACTCCCTGTCCAGATGGCGAAGGCTGGAGGTACTGGTTGAGCAGCTGCCACTTGCTGCTGCTGCTTCTGCCGCCACCTAGGAGAAGTCGTCTCTTCCTCTCTTCAAAGGGACGCTGTGACTTCCAGATGGAGTTCTTTGTTCTTCTGGTAGTCCGCAGCACTTCCAATACTCTTCACCAGCACCGTGATTCAAACGCGCCAATTCTTCCGTCTTCTTCATTCACTGTGCAGCCTTCATGTGCATTAGGAGGTCAATGAGGGCACTGTGGCTTGGGCCAAGCACATCTTGAGTAACGTCTTTGCTTCTTCTCACTTTAAACAAGTCTGCACAGATTGGCCTCGCGGGGTCTCTTGTTCGGTTTCGTGGCTGCTGCTTCGTGAACACTGATTGTGGATCCAAGTAAAATGAAGTCCCCGGCGACGTCAGTTGTTCCGTTTATCACCAAGGTGTCTACTGGCCCAGGTGGGCGCATCTTGGTTTTCTGTACACTGAGTTGGAATCCATTCTGAATTTGATCTTCACCGGTACAAGTGCTTTTCAATGGCAGAAAGCAAGGCTGGGCTCTCTGCTTACTTTGGGTTGTTAATGAGCCACCCTCCCATGTGAAAGCTAGCATTTTCTTCATCCGGTCCAGCTTCTTGGGAGGCCTGGTGGCACAGTGGTTGTGCCCTGGGCTGCAATCCACAAGGTGTGAAGTTCAAAACCACCAGACACTTCTTGGGGAAAAGGGCTTTCTAGTCCCATAAACAGCCAGTCTTGGAAACCCGCAGGGGCAGCTCCAGCCTGTCCTGGAGGGTCGCTCTGAGTCAGTGTCGCTATGGCAGCGGGTTGGGTTTGGTGTGGACGCCAACTTCTCAGACAATTTGTGCTGCACCCAAGGGAGTGAGGCTGCAGACCCGGAGGGTAAGGAGTAGGTAACTGTGTTAGGTGTGAGTGGCAGCCAGGGCAGGGCAAAAATGGGGTGTAGCCTTCTTCCCCAGCAGTGACTCAAGATGTAGCAGTGGACCCTGGCTCAGGTCAGGCCCATGAGCAACCACCTACAGCCCTGCCACCACTGTCAACCTGCCACAGCAATTGGTCTGGCACCATTCATTCGTGGTTACCCAGAGCCAAAATTTAGAACGGACTTCATTTCTGCATAAAGGATGGTGTGCCCGGCACTACACTGCTTCAGCCCTGGACACAGGGTGGACTAGGCAAGACAGAAGCTCTATTCTGAGGCCCTACTTTGGGGGAGAAGGGGAGGGTGAGAGGAAATGGAAGTTCTCTATGGACATGCCCCTGCCCGCTGTGCATCATCTCAAGCCTAACAAGGACTCCATGCAGGTGTCAGCACCTGACCTTGGGTAGTCCCAGGCTGGCCACCCTCCCTGGTCAGTCTGGCCCACCCCCTTCACTGCCTGCATCCCAGCCTCATAGAGTACCCCCAACCTCCTGGTATGGCACCTCTCCCTACATTTGTGCAACTGAGAGCCTAGTCTTCACTCACGTTGTTCTCCCTCCAGCATGCCTCTTACATCTGGGCCTGGCACCACCTCACCTTTCATAAGGTCCTGCAGGCGGCCCATGTTGTACTCATTTCTATTGGTCAGTGCCTGGAGGAAGGCCTGTCATATATATACTACAGGATCCATGCACCCTAGACAAGCTAATGGGGACCAAGTCAGAGTAAGACCGAATGCTTCCCACCTGTTCTGCTCTAAGGTTGAAGGAAACTGCAGCTCAGAGTGGGTTAAAATAGTTCTCATGCCCCCTCAAAAAAACAAACAAAATATAAATTTAAAAAAATGGTTCTGAAGGCCACACAGCTAATCAGCCACAGAGCTGGGAGAACTGAGTCTTCACTCCTTTTGAGAGTCACGCCCATCCCAAACCCTCACTCGGGGTGAGAGACTCACCTGTAAATTGCTGCTGCGCTGCAGGGCACAGAGGGAGCCAGTGAGCAGCCAGGCGGAGCAGAGCAGTGTTGGAGGAGAGCCCTTCTCTGCCCAGGTGAGTGCCAGCAGCTCCTCCAGCAGTCCCAACAGGGGGGTGCAGCTCAGGAGCACTGCTGTGGCTGCGGGGGCAACGGGGCGGGGGGAAGCCAGTGTCACACAGGAGCCCAGCTAGGGCATCTTCCATAGACCCCACTCAGACCCCAGGTCATGGCAGGGCCCATTATCAGGGCCAGAAGACCATAAGGACCAATGGCCCAGCCACTTCCCTCCACTGAGTTTTTAAAAAGTAGAAACAGGGGGCAGAGCTCATTCGACAGTGTGCTGGGACCCTAGGGCCACCTGACTCATGGGTCAAATCTTGACTTTCTAGGTCACTAAAGACCTGCGAACCCAGAGGTCAATGGTTCGAATCCACCAGCTGCTGTGCAGGAGAAAGTTGACTCTTTCTGCTCCTAGAAAGAGCTATGGGCTCAGAAACCCACAGATGCATCCTATAAGGTTGCTAAGAAAGAAGTAACTCAATGGCAGTAAGAAAGGCTTTGATATTTTTTTTTGGGGGGGGCATCATTGCCTCTGGTGGTCATGGGCACTACCCAGTGCCGCTCCGGAGAGCCGCCGCTGGATTTGAACTGCCAAGCCCACTGGCCACAGTCCCGCACTCAACCACTTACGCCACCGGGGCTCAGCCCAAGAAAGACTTTGAAATGAAGGAGTGACCCCCTTCAGATTCCCTTTGCATTAAATGGTGAACTTGGCCTTCTCATAAATCCCAGGAGGTTGGTCTCATCAGTCCCCTCCCCCAGAGAAGAGAAGGAGCCCGAGCAAAGCGAGGAGGAGAAGCTGGGGTCAAACCCACACCTCGGCTTTTCCCAGACACTGCCTGGTCCCTGCCCTTCCCTCCCCCTTGCCCAGCCTGGGCCCAGTACCTCTTTGCCGACTGCCCAGGGTGGTCTGCTGGAGGCTCCAGTAGAGAAAGTTGAAGGAGGGCTGGAGGATGTCCACGTCCTCAGGGCTGCATTTTCCACACAGCTTGCTTACTACAAGAGATGAAATTCCAGCCCTCTGTGCCTGTGCCTCTAATACACCAGCACCCTCATTTCTCAGAGAGAACACCATGACAGCTTGTCCCAGACGTAAATCTTGAGACCAAGACCAAGCGAAGTATCCCTGCTGTGACAGCCCAGGTGAAGAAGTGTAATCCATCTGGACAAACACCTAAGCTGCCCACAGTGGCTTGTGCGTGTCAGCCACAGGGACTGCACAAGCTTAGGCATCCAAAGTCACCACATCACAGTGCTCTGTCCAGGCAGAGCCCAGGGGGCAGGGATCGTTAGGGGTCATTTAGGTCAACAAGTATCCTCAGCAGAAGTCGGGCTACTCCCTGAGATGTTCCAGCCTCTGACTTCCCCCAGCCACTCTTGGCTTCCCATGGGTCCCTAAGGAGAGTGGGTTCCCACAGCCACATTCTGGCGACATCCTCCCATAACTCCCATCCAGCCACAACTCTTCACCAAGATCCCCTTCCCCATGTGGGCGCTCTCAGTCTCTCAGGGCAAGATCAGATGCCCCTTCTGGGCTCCCCAGCTGGCATCCCAACAGCGGTTACCCAGAAGAGCTGTCCACCCAGCACATCCCTCTCACCAAACCTTCCCAAGCCCCTATTCTCATGTGGACTCTGACCCTTAACTGGCCGCAGTCACCTGGCACGGCAGGGCCGCGCTCTCCCCCAGCCTGCTTACAATGGGGAGGAGTGCTGAGCACGGTCCCTGGTGGCCTCTGCCCAGCACAGCCCTTAGCACAGGTGTTTCTGAAGGCCGATCCTGTCACATCTGGCCTCAGGCCTCCTGCAAGTGGTGTGGCAGCACCCTTGGTCTGACAGCATAGGCCGAGACAGAGCTGGCACCAGTCCCCAGGGGCCTTTCGGAGAAGAATCTGCTTTTCTCGATGGCAGAGGGAAAGAATCCCGTCCTCAGCTGAGGCCAGAAAACGGCAGAGAGACTGAAGCCTTGCCACTGTCTAGAACTTCAACCTTCCCTCGACACAGCTCCCCCAGGAGCTGCCAGGAGGAGAGGGTGTCTGAGAGCAAGGAAAGGTCCCCTGAGGGCTGGCACAGAGGCAACAAGTGGCCTGACGAACTCAGTGAGCAAGCTCAGCAGATATGGCGTCCACTGTGGGCTGAGGCAGAAAACGGAACTTAGGCCAGGACAAATGCTTCCCTTAGGGTTTCCCTGTGTGCCGGGGCCAGAGCCTGGCCAGCTCCAACTACTGGTTTCAGTGATCCTTAGCCAAGCCCTCAATATGGGCCCTGATCCAATCTCTGACCTCAGAGAGGCCTGAGGCTCACAGAGGTGAGGTCATCTGGGCTGGGGGTGGGGGGGCGGCGGCGGGGAGCGCTGGGGGTGGGAGGCCCTCTTTATTCACTTATGCTGGTCACTGTGATAGCTGGGCCCTCTCAGTTCCTGGCTGGGACCCCAAACAGCCCCTGATAAAGCAGCCCACCGCATAGATGAACTAGCTTCTCCCAGGGGAGAGGAGCACCTCTGACCCCCTCGGCTGACGCACCCTGGTGAAGCAGCTTCATGGCTGTGCTGTCCAGTTCTTGCTCCGATGAGCTCCTCAGCTGCACTAAGGAGAGGAGGCTGAGCAGCAGAGGCAGGTTCCCCGAGACTGTGAAGAACAAGGAGAAGTGGGGCTCGGGGAGCTAACCACCCCAACAGTCAAAAGCCAGCCGAACACCCGCTTAGCTCGACCTGTCTCTTTTTTTTGTTTTGTTTTGTTTTGTTTGGGGGGGGGGGGCATCACTGCCCTCAGATGGTGGGAGAAGGAGGCCCAGCCTTTGCTCCATGGAGCTGGAATCGAACCTCCATCCCAGTGGGCCGCAGTCCCGCGCACAACCACGACGCCACCGGGGCTCAGCCCCAGAGGCTTGGGAATTTCATGCAAAATTCAGCCTCTCTAAACTGAGGAAAAGAAAACCAATTCCCATAGTCTCCTTATACTACTCCGAGCTGCCAGCTACCTGGAACCCTGAAGTCCCAGGGCTTTAAAGACTGCTCTCTGGTCCTTCCTGGGAACCTCCAACATCGAGTGCCTGCAGGCACCTCCCCCATATTTCCCACTTCCTTCTGCCCAATTGGGGGCTGCCACTCTTGAGGCAAACTGCTCAGAGCACATGTCAAGCCGGGTGGAGACACCCACTCTAGTTAAACACACAGATATAAAGGATACTCTCTCTTTTCTCTCTCCCTTACCGTGTGCCCCCAACCCCCAACCCCACCAGCATGCGTTTTCTCTCTCTCTCTCTGCCCCCTTCCCTCAAGTCTGTAGGCACCCACTCTTCCAATGGCAGAAGGCAGTTGATGGCTAGCTTGGTGTCTCCTGCTTATCTCCCCAGGAGCAGCCCTAACCACCGCTCAGACGGCCCTACCCCCACCGACGATCCAGTGAGACTGGGACCTTTGGTCAAAGGTGGCCCTGACCTGATGAGGGGGACTGATACTCCATCAGCAGATGCCGAAGTATTAGCAGGAAGTGGCCGCGGATGAGCCCGCTCACTTGGACATCTTCGTTCTTCTTCAGAAAGCTCCTCAGGACAACCAACACCTTCCGGGCTGTGTCCACTTGACTGGAATAGATGAGGTCCTGAGCGGGAAAGATGGGCGCCGGAGCTCAGGGGAGGTGAAGAGAGGCGAGAAGGCACGGTCAGATACAAAAGGGCAGTGTCACTGGACCCGAGGAAGGAGGTGCCCACAGACCCACAAGCTCTGCCAGGTAACTGACGCTTCATAGTGACCCTGTACACTTGGTAGACATTAAGTCCATCCTAAATGCAGGGAAACAGGCTCCGTGAGACTATGCCTCTTGCCCAGAGTCAGACTGGCCAGTAAGGGGCACAGATCGGATTTGAACCCAGGTCTCTTATGCCAAGTCCAAGGCTCCTTGTGCTTGCCTACACTGCCTCCCTCTGGCAAATGAAAGCAGCAAGGTCAAGAAGAAACTGTGTTCGGGGTGGGAACCTGGGGGAGCGGGAGCAGAGGACTGGGACTTCACAGGAAAGGAAGAAGATGGGTCAGGACAGACCCAGGACACAGGAAGGGGCAGGAGGACTGGGGCAGAGTCTTTTTATCTTACATTCAGAGTGACTTTAGGGAGTGCATGTTCAAGGTAAAGTCAGTCTGAAGCCAGACCAGAGGCCATGCTACTGATAGCTCCTGGCATCTCCTAGCTCAAGCAAGCTGATTGCTTTGGACAGGCTAAAGTGGTGGGCCAGTTAGGACTGGGTGCGATGGCTCCAAGGTCACTGACATACATTCTCTGGGAGGGGAGAGACACATTCAGGGACATGGCTACAGGGCACCCAGCCTGACCGAGCCAGCTGGAGCACACTGAGCAGCTAAGATTGGCTTATCACAAACCTCTACTAATGCTGGAGAAACCACTTAGCTCTCAATAATAAAACCCCGGGGAGGGTCAAGTCACATTAGGCGGTGCACTGTGCTCTTATAGTAGCTGTATGCAACCACGCTTGGCTGCCAACTGAAAGGAGCCTCAGAAGAAAGGCCTGGTAACTGAAAACTTTTAGAACAGTGATTCTCAATCTTCCTACAGTTCATATTGTGGAGACCCTCCCCCCAACCATAAAATTATTTTCATTGTTACTTCATCACTGTCATTTCGTTACTGTTATGATTCAGGCGAGTCCTGTGAAAGGGTCCTTTGACCCCCAAAGGAATCGCGACCCACAGGTTGAGAACCCCTGCTTTAGGCAGAGTTGTACTCTGACACACGTGGGGGTGAGTCAGAGTCTGGGTCCCTGCAACCAGTGTGGAGCCCTGGTGGCACAGTGCGTTACGGATGGGCTGCTAACCACACAGCCAGCAGTTTAACCCCCAGCTGCTCCGCACAGAGAAAGACAGGACTTTCTGCGGCCGTACAGGGTGAGCTGCAGAAACCCAGGGGTGGAGGTCGAGTGTGTCCTATATGGCTGCTATCAGTTGGAATCCACTCGAAGGAGGGAGTTTTTTGAGATCTGACTTTGCTTTTTGGCTCTTCTTAGACACCACCTGGTCTAGTCACACGGAGTTGTCCAAGTAGGTGTCACTCTCATTTGTCAAGTGAGGACACTGAGGCAAGGTGGTGCCTATCAAGAAAGGAATGGGGTTGTAAATTTCGCCAGCCTCTAAGTCAGCGGTTCTCAACCTGTGGACCGTGACCCCTTTGGAGGGCGAATGAACCTTTCACATGGGGGTCGCCTGAATCCTAACAGTAGCAAAATTACAGTATGAAGTAGCAACGAAAATAATTTTATGATTTTTTTTGAGGGGGGTGGGGTGGAGCATCACCACAACATGAGGAAAAGTATTAAAGGGTATGGCAGTAGGAAGGCTGAGAACCACTACTCTGAATCAATCAAGGTCAAAGGTCAGGTTTGCTCCATTTGTCACCTTACAGGGGTTCAGAAAACATCTCTGGAAGATCACAGAATAGAAGCTCTAGAATCTTTAGAGAGTAGGAGGCTGAAGCCCAGAGAGGGGCTTGTTTGCTCAAGGTCACTGGCTCAAGGCCAAACCGGCTTCCCTGTCCTGCTCCAGGACATTCACTGCCAGAGAGTTGTGAACTTGAAGGTAATGGCCACTGCACTATTGACCCAAGCTATTTGAGCAGACACTCGTCCCAGTGTTTTTTTGGAGGCACTTTGTAGACGTGGTGGTCATCTACAACCACTTGACTTTAAGGAGATTTTCTTCCATTACATAGGTGGTTCTCACCTGATCAGGTGACAGTCACAGAGGGTAAAACTGACAGAACTCAGGAGGACAGCGCCAGCTCCTGCCAGGTCTCCAGCTGGCTGGCCTGCCCTACACATTTCAGATTGGGCAGCCCCCACATCACGTAAGCCAGTTCTCTGTGGGTATGTAAAAAGTATTTGCATATTTACATAAAATGTTTATCTGTACATGTAGCTATTTCCACCTGCCTGATACAAGAGCTCAGTTGGCTTTTGGTGGCCACGGGGAGTCCTGGGGAAAGGTGTAGACCCACTGCATGTGACAGTGGGAAAGCTCTGGATGGAACCAAGTCTGGGCCCACGCAGCTGTCACTGCTGCTCAAGGTTGTCCAGAACTCTCTGGGACTGGACCAAGCAGGGAGACTCGGCCAAGCTGGGTACAAAATAGCTTCTGTGTCATCATTGTTTCTCCCATCTTCACAACCCACGGAAAGACCCCCCATTGATAAGAGTGGCAATTAGCAGCCTTGTTTTCAGCTGCTAATTACCCATATCAAAACCACAAACTGGTACCCACACATATTTTTAGACTCTTTTCCCCTCCTGGGGCTAGAAGCTGGGGAGAGATGGCAGGAATTATATATTTGAACAGACAAGAAAGCTGTTCCTTGCTGTTACATTTTACCACGGATGCTCCAGGATCTAATTTAGCCAAACACTCTTTAACTCTGGCATCCCCTCACGGTCATGTCGCCTATTAGCTGGATGACCTCAGGCAATCCAGTCTGCTCCAAGATTAACTTTATTTATCTGACCCAGAATCCAGAGGCCACGGGGGATGGTATGCAACAAGCTGAGTGAGACTATGACAATAAGGTACTTGTGACCACCAAGGGGCGTGGACAGTCTGTTAATCATGCTAAGGAAGCGAATGGCCCCCTACCAACAAGAGCCACCCATTTTGCCATCCTGGTAAGTCTCAAATGAATCATACCCAAGGTAGAAAGAGTTGACCCGACTGCCACCAAGAGGAAAAGATGAGACCCAGGATCCAGAGAGGTAGACCACCAGATAGCAAGAGATGGAAAGCAGCAGCAGCAGCAGCAGTAAAATGGCGGCAGCAGAAGTAGGAGACCAGGAGGCAGCTCAGTGGGCTTCAGGGAGAGCCAGTACCTTCTGACCAGGCTTCCTGAAGAGCTGAGCATCACTTACGTGAGCAGGGCAGAGGCTGGACTTGCTCCTGAACCGAAGGAGCTGAGGACTGGAGATAAAGATGCTGTCCTAATCAAAGAACTGTATTCTTTTCACTGGCCCTGAATCCTAAATTGTTATTTCCCTAGTAAGCCCCCAAATTGTGAACATGGTCTGAGAGTTCTATGTGGCTGTTGTGATGAATGACCACAGCCAGAAGACAAGTAGACAAGGCCACAACAGGGATGGCTCTGGGGCTGAGCCCCAGTGGCGTAGTGGTTGTGCGCGGGACTGCGGCCCACTGGGACGGAGGTTCAATTCCAGCAGTGGGGCTGGGCCTCCTACTCCCATCGCCGGAGAGCAGTGATGCCCCCCCCCCCAAAAAAAAAGGGATGGCTCTGGTTAGAATTGTCAAAAGGTTGGAGCAAAGCAGGGTCTGACCTCTCCATTCCACATTCCCCCATCTGCTTCTGTCGTGCCATTTTTACCATGGCCTATTCTGAAGAAGCCAGCGCTTGCCTGCTAGGTTTTGTACTATGGTGGCTCGCATGTTGTTATGTGCTGGAAGCTAGGCCACCAGTTTCTCAAATACCAGCAGCGTGACCGAGGGTGAATAGGTTTCAGTGGCGCATCCAGACTGAGGGACTAGGAAAAAGGGAGTAGGCGGTTCACTTTTGAAGAATTAGCCGCTGAAAACTTGATAAACAGCAGGACATGATCTACTACGGGGCCTGAACAAGGGCCCTCAGGTAGAAAGGGCCACAGACACAAGTAGGAAAGCGCTGCAGCCCCAGAGAAGAGTTGACGATAATGATGGGAGTGCAACAAAGTCTTCAGGCCCTTTATGTACTGAAGCGGTATGACTCAAAATGAGGAGAAATAGCTGCAAAATCCATTAACAATAAAAATAAGGAATGTACAAAGTATAAGTCTAAAAAAATTGGAAGTCATCAATAGGGAAACAGAATGCATAAAAGCTGATAAGCTAGGCATTAGTGAGCCGGTACTAACCATTTTGAATTACGTGGTTTACTGTCTCAGCAACGACAAGCTCAATGACATGGTGTGACACTCATCTTGAAAAAGTACGTTTTAGGGGCAACTTTGAAGTGCGACACTCTTTGTGACACCTACAAGGAAGACAAGTGAATATGACTATTATTCAGATTTACAAACTAATTGAGCTAGTGGGGAGGCCAGCAGGATGAGTCGTAGACAGGCGAGAACACTGACCTTCCAGTGGAGCCTCTGGGTGGGTAAACAGCTGCTAAGGTGAGCCCACCCAGAAGCCTGTGGAAGAAACGTGCGGTGATCAACTTTAGAGAAATCAGCCCCCGAAAGCCCTGTGCGCCTAAGGACAAGATGAAAGCAGCAGCACTCGTCTCAAGACAAAGCTCAGAAGGCGGCAGTGGAAAGGAAAGAAGGGTGAGCAGACGCAGGCAGCCCCGAAGACGTGGGGAGAGAGCAGGTACGTTGAGGGCATCGCCATGACTGTTAGAAAATAAGATGTCAGGGAGACAATGTGGCGGTTTCGCCGTGAGGACCTGTCAAGTACCGTCTGATAACACGCATCTTGGTCCACTATGGCCGTAGCAGTGGTGAAATGGGCACTATCAAACAGAACTGTCCTGCAACATTTCTTATCAATTCGAATGGAGTATTATACAGTGTTTGTCAGAAATCCCAGATGACTCTAATTGCAAGGCAGAGCTTGCTTTGACATCAGATCGCAGGACAATAGTATGCTACCACCCTTCTGTGACATTCCATATGAACACACAAAACCTATGCCTCGGCCAGATCCTATACACAACAGTGAAGAAACACATGGTCATGTACTGAAAACTAGACTAGAAGGGAAAGCTCACCCCCTGGAACAAGGACCGATGCTAGAACAACTTAGCAAAATGCTCTTTACTACGAAGCACTGTTGGTGTCCTCATGGGCACAATCATAGACGTCGTAAGAAATGGAATCCTCCAAAAGACAGATGGTTTCAAGGTTCTCCTTAGGAATGAGAGAGAAATGTTATCTCTTGCTCATTTGCCATTTGAGAAAAATATCTGATATAGTCCCTAGTATGTTACAAATAAAGTAATTTTAAAAAATAAAAAAAAAAAGAAAAGAAGATGTCTACAACTTTTTGAAAGGAAAACTCATGGGCTCTAGAAGTGCTAATACCACAACTGCTTACAAAGGAAAGAGAGATGACTGGCACGAGCACAGTTCCACTCTGACACACGAGATCGCCAGGAGCCGGAATGGATGCTAACAGTAACCTCGCGGTGGAGCCCCCCAGGCTGAAGAAGAAATATAGAGACATTTGTGTGGGAGGCAGGGCAGGTGTTAGGAAGGGCATCGAAATTAGGAGGTGCTAATGCTGGCTTCAAGAGAGACTGAGGAGGGGCCCTGTGACGAGGGAGAACAAGAGACTTGGAGAAAGCGTGTCAGACGTAATTAGCCAGTTGAGCTTATCAAGCCTTCCATGCTGTCAGTGAGGGCGCCCCAGGGAGCCTAGGAATGCTCTGCCTCGTGGGTACTGTGCACCCCCGCGGCCCTGCCGCTTTGAGGTTCAAGGTGCAAGGTGCTTCTAGAAGGTACTATGGCCGGGTACCAGAAACATCACTTTCCTGACTGGCACGCCCTCCTTCCTAGGCCTGTTGCATGCCACTAGTGGAGATGGTATACAACAGAACACAACTGCCCTCGGGATCCCGCAGCGAGGCCTTGTCTCTCAAGGAGCCACTGGGTGGGTCTGAACACCGAGTGCTTGACCATGGCACAGCCAGGGCTCCTGCCTGGGCGGGGAGGGGAGGGGAGGGGGCGGAGCTGGCATTGAGGGCAGTGCTGCTTCCTCCATCAACTGACTCCTACACGGGCACTGCCACTCATCCGTTACCACGTGCCAGGTATCTGATAGGCCAATCATTTTCCTGTAAAAGTATCCATTAAGGACAGCAGTTCCTTGCCAGTCTCACTAACACTGTTTTCCAATGAACTTTCCGGAGTGGAAGCAACAGGAGGAGCTGGTCAGGGTGTCAGAAATCACACACACCCTACCTGCTTTGTCAGTTGAGGGTTTGGGGTTACTGCATAGTGGTGCGAAGGGGGACGCTGCACACCAACAGGTCGCTATGTGAGTTGCACAGGAAAGGGATTGGGCCCTCTGCACGCAGGCATCTCTATCTCCATGCGGTACAGTGTCCTTTGACAGTATACCCTTGTTCACACCCTCTCCTTGACAGAAGGTAGCAGGGTAAGGGGCAGGATGAACTAGGTCGGCATCTTCTTGCCTTACATCCCCTGGGAGTGGACTTACTCTGTCACATTAGGAGAGGGTATGGACTTCCAGGGACCTGGCAGTGCCACCAGGGAAGCCTCCCAGTTTCCATGGAGACAGTGCAGGTGCTACCTCCTGCCCTCATGAAGCCCCGCCCCGCCCGGAGAGAGAGGCTGCACCTACCATCAGGATGAGCAGGACGCTGGGGCTGTTCCTGAGGATGAGGAACAGGGCGTCCAGGCTGGCAGGAAGGGTGGGCTCCCCGGCAGATGGGGCGACGTCCACTTCCTCACAGCTGATCTCTTCCCAGGAGAACCAAAGTTCCAAGACTCGGTGCCCAAACCTACTCATCAGCTCCGGATACAGCAGGAAGAGTCTGAGCAAGGGGATGTGGTGGGTATAGACCAGGGGCAGCTCCGGGAGAGCCTCGAGGAATTTCCTGATGGCACCGACAGTAGCCTGGAGGCAAAAGAGAGAAAGGCGCCCTCAAAACACTGCCAGGACACTGAGAAAGGCAGACTGGTATCCCAGCACTTCAGGGCCCCTCAGTGGCCAAAGAGGGCACTCCAGGGAGAAGAAAAGCCCACCATGCCCATCTTGTACCAGTGCTTCTCAGCCAGGGGTGGTCATATCCTGTAGGGGACCTTTGACCATGGCTAGAGACTGGAGAAGTGTTACTGGCACATAGTGGGGAAGAGGCCAAGGGTGTTGCTAAACAGTCCACAAGATACAGGACAGCCGCACCGGACTAGCACGACTGTAAACCTTGATGGACGCAGACTGTCACATCTTTCTCCCACAGAGCCGCTGCCTGGGTTTAAACCGTGGGCCATTTTTGGCCAGCAGGCAAGTCCTTTAACCCCCAGGCCACCAGTGATCCTCAGAAGGTCGCAGGTACCTGGGATTCTGGCTATGTAAAGACGGTGCTTCAAAGAAAAGAGATGCTGGGGACAGGTCACGTTACATGATGACTAGATAGTGACTACTGATGTTAGTCACAGGTTAGTACCTGGCAACTTTGAGGAAGACATTTTCAGAGGTGTGGCAAGGCTGAAAGACTAACTAGGACAGCTTCAAGAGAGAACAGAGAAGCCAGAAGCGTGTACAAAAAAACGAAAAGGAGGACAATGGGTTTGGTCTGCTTTGTAACGTGGGTACTGTATGTATCAGCACCCTTTCTCCCTCGTGCAGGCCACTGTCTTCTAGTCACATGCCACCTGGTCTCCGGAACATGTTGAAGTATAGGTGTGCAGGAGGTGGGGTCTGTACCTCATCAAGCATGCCGCCCGCATGCTGGCTGACTGCAAGCAGATAGATGGAGGCTTTGAAGACCACAGGTGGGGGGCGCTCTCCCTGGTCCTGGAGCGACAAGAGGAAGCTCTGCACAGCCACAAACAGCTCTGCCTCAGAAACAAACCTGCTGACCAAGGAGAGGCTGAGTGTGAGTGGCACACGCCAGGCCAGCGTCCTGATTGCCACAGCCCATTGTCCCAGCTTGTCCAGAAGCTCAGGGCGCCTTGCAGTGTGCTGTGACTCTACAGTGTCTGCACCCACACCATATAGTTCTAGACCTTACGCAAGGCTCTGTACGGCCCGCGTCTACTCACTCGTGTCGGAAGGAGAGCTGTCGCCCTCCTCTTTCTGGCCCATGTCTTACCTATGAGATTAAGTACCCAAAATGTAATTGAAAGATTGATAACACGAATGCAGCACAGCATCTGGGATCATGTCCTAGAACAGAAATAAGACTGCAGAAGTCAGCCTGATGACATCGGAACGAAGTCCAGTCAATAGTCACGTACCAGCACTGGTCTCTTGGGGTTGCGGCAACAGTCTGCCTCTCTGACCCTAATTCGGGCTGCCTCAGTAAAAGCATTAGGGTCAGAACATTCTCTGAAAAGAGAAATCACATGGCCGGCCCTACTTTGAAATCTATTCCCAGAGCGAAGAGAACAGGGTCTCTCGTACTCCAGCTCAAGAGGAACGAAGCACATGCGCCCCGCACCAGTCCCAGGCAGGAACCAGGCTGTGGGCACCAGGGGAGAGGGCCTTGCTCCGTCTCTTCTCTGTGAGAGCTGAGTGTTTCCGGTCAATGGCAGGGCATACATGTGGGCTTTCGTGATCCATGTGGAACCTATCTCCACACCTGGGTTTGAGAAATGTGTCTTAGTTACATTACAATAAAGGAACATGGTGGGAGGGGGGCCTCTATAGGAACTCAGCTTTGCAGTACCTCTGAAATAAATCCAAACTTTGAAATTTTGTTTTTAAAAGTGAAACGGGTAGTAGGCCATCTATAAACTATCATGGTGTATTTTATATACGCATTCAAAAAAGGAGCAAAGCAGTGACTCATGCTACAAGGTGACTGGACCTTGAAAACAAACGGCCATGACAGCCTGGTTCCACTGACAAGAAGTAGCCATAGGTAATACACAGTTAGACAGTATGGCTGCCGAG
>PVJH01012049.1:38585-66138 GCA_004026705.1 Nesogale talazaci
CAATCCCGCACTCAACCACTTAAGCCACCGGGGCTCAGCCCCCCTCTTCTTGATTTTTTGAGAACAGCTTGCAGATGTTAAAATCTCTGCCTTTGTCTCAGATTTCTCATCTCAAATCTTGCTTCTGAACTCCAGACCCAACTGCAGAGTCATCTTCCAGAAACTCACCTTGCCTAATTATCCGTATGTAGTATTAGATTTTGAAATTTACTTAAGTACCAGACATAGGTCAGCTAGTTAATTAAAGTTCTTGCAAAGGAAATCAAACATAGACATTTATAAAGGTAATCTAAAATTTTGAAGACATTTCATCAACTCAATTTAAAAATGAGATCAAGTAATAAAGGATCCTCAAAGTTTATTATTTATCAGACTTAGAAACAATCATTTATAAGTCAAATTTTCAAAATCTTAATAAGTTATCAATAATAAACCGCAACCCACTGCCATTGAGTCAACTCTGGCTCACACTGAGCTTCCAGGCCAGATTGGAAATGCTGCCGAGGGTATATTTCCTTGCTGCAAGCAGACCGCCATAGTTCTCCTGCTGTGGGGCTGGTGGGCTCAAACCACGGACCTCTCACTTAGCAACTGTGCGCTTAAACCACCCCATCACCGGGGCTCTTTACAAATTGTGTTACAACTCTTAAAACCAAAGTAAATCACAGAAGCGTTTTCTGTACCCACACATTACCTTCCAGGATCTCTTACTAAAAGTTTGGGTTTCTGTTTCTCAACACT
The DNA here is from genome assembly GCA_004026705.1 of Nesogale talazaci. Classification (NCBI taxonomy): domain Eukaryota; kingdom Metazoa; phylum Chordata; class Mammalia; order Afrosoricida; family Tenrecidae; genus Nesogale; species Nesogale talazaci. The sequence goes on from PVJH01012049.1 coordinate 39,327, forward strand.
AGGTCTCCCTACCCTCTCACCTCCCGACTCCCAAGCTACGAGCCCCTTAGGGATAGGACACATTTATCACCTATCTGTTTCCCCCGTGCCACCTACCATACTTGGGAGAAGACGTCTTTGGGGATATCTATTGAACGGAACAGGCTGTGGGCGCAGACCCAGCAGCACTAACCTGTCCTCGTGGATGTGGGCCAGGTAGAAGAGGAGCACGATGCAGTACTGTCTCTCACGAGCAGCTCCCTCCATGTACTGGCGCTCGGACAGGAAGGCCAGGCTTTCTGGAACCCTGCTGCTTATGTGGGGCAGTCCACGCTGGAGCAACTCAGACACATCAGAGAGTTCTGGCGAGAGAACAATGAGAGGGAGCCACACTGAGCAGATGAGGAGGAGGGAGTACCTAGCATGGGTGGGTACCGCACAGGGCAAGGGAGACTGCAAGCAGGGCAGAAGGCAACGGGGGCCTTCTTCCTTTATGCAGCTTTCAGCCCATCAGCTAACATGATGAAGGATGTAGAATTGCCTCAAAAAATTCAGGCTGAGCCCCGGTGGTGCAGTGGTTGTGTGCGGGACTGCGGCCCACAGGGTTGGCAGTTCAAATCCAGCAGCAACTCTCCAGAAGCAAGGCTGGGCTTCCTACTCCCACCAGGGCAGGGATGCGAAAGAAAAAAAAATACTACATTCATTCATGTAACATTTTACTGAAGCTGCTCTAGGCCAGACTGTGAGGTCCAACTCCTACCACCAGGAGATGGTGGCAGGTAGAGGAGACACACAATTGCCATACATGTGAGACAGACAGATGCCTCACTGCACTTGAGCTGCCTGGGGTGAGGGTGAAAAGGGCCAGCCTGACAGAGGGGACTATCAGTGAGATAGTGAGCCAGAAGCAGGCAGAGAAGGGAAGGGAGAGAATATGAGGGGCCACATGACAAGCTATTCAGAAGCCCAGAGGCAAGGTGTACAGATCACCCATGAAGAAATGCGGAGTGTCGGGAGTTAAGGAATGCTGCGATGTCATTTGTAGCTAGATGGTGAAAGACCTAGAACGCTGTTGAAAGGATTAGAATTTTATACTGAAGAGCAGAGTCCCAGGTTTTTAATGAAACCTCTGCTTCCTAAAAGAGTAAGACGAAGTCACACCTCTTCCTGTGGAGTAAACTCTGACTCACAGTGACCCTAGAGGAGCGAGGAGACTTGCCCCCAGGGGTCTAAGACTAAACCTTTACACAAGGACAGTCTCGTCAGTCTCTGATAGTGACGGTGGGTGTGAGGCACTGACCTCTCAACAGGGAAGTGCTTTAACCATGGTGCCGCTGGGCCTCCTTTAATAAAAGAAAATGTTTCGGGCTGAGTCCCGGTGGTGTCGTGGTTGTGCGCGGGACTGCGGCCCACTGGGATGGAGGTTCAATTCCCGCTCACAGGAGCAAAGGCTGGGCCTCCTACTCCCACCACCAGGGCAGTGATGTCCCCCCTCCCCCCCCCAAAAAAGAAAGAAAATGTTTCAATGTCAAAAGCATAAATTTGAAAAAATTCAACTTTATCAAAAACTCACTCTATTGCCCTTTATTTTCAGTTTTTTTGCAAGTGAAATTGGGTCATCTGCAAAAGCAAAAAAAAACAATCAGTATTACCTCAAGCTCAAAGAACTAAAAAAAAAAAATTCAAGCTTTGAGTTTAGATATTGAAGGATTCTACGAGCAAACAATTGAACAATTTAGGAAGCACCAAAAGAAGATGGAAGGCATACAGGGTCACTTATCAAAAAGAATGTCACATACAACCATTTCTAGAGGGAGCAAATGATCAAGAGCCAATAGTATTACAGGAAAAAGTCCAAGCTTCACCGACGGCATTCGTGAGAAACAAGGCACCAGAAGTTGATGGGCTACCAATTAAAATGTTTCGACAAACTGATGCAGCACTGAAAACACTCACTCATCTATGTCACAAAATCTGAAAAACAGCCACCTAGGCAACTGAGTAGAAGACAGCCATATTTGTGCAAATCCCAAACACAAGATGGCCCAACACAAGATGAAAATTATTGAGCAACGGCATTAATATCAGATATGCGAGTACATTTTTGCTGAAGATGATCCCGAAATGGTTGCAGCGGGGCATCAACAGGGGCTGCCAGAAATGCACTCCAGAGTCAGAAGGGGATGTCACTGCAGCCTTAGATGGAGTGGGGCTGAAAGCAGAGGTACATAGGCAAAAGGCCATCATCTGAAGAGAGCAAGAGGATCCCATTTGGTTTAAAATCAGGGAAGGTGTGAGTCAGCACTGCATCCTGTTACCATACTTATCCAATCAGTATGCTGAGCAAATAATTCGAAAACTGGACTATACGTAGAAGTAAATTATATCAAGATTGCGGGAAGGCTCATTAACAACTTGCAACATGCAGATGACATGATCTCGTTTGCTGAAAGTGAGCAGACCTCCTGGAAGCACTTGCTGACATGTACAGCCTTCAGAATGGATCACACCTGTATTATGAGCACTTTGCTTACAGGAGGCTGTGGTTGTCAGCAAAAAACAAAATCCATTTGTAGAGTCCCCACACAGATTTAACCATATTGAATTCCTTCTGATCACTAATTCTGTAAATAATCTAGTCCTCAGACAGAGTGTACTGATGTCACTAATGGGCTTCCAAATCTGGATGAGGGTCTTTGTCCCTTTGAAGACTTAATAAATGTTCTCTTTAAATTATATTTAAGATTGATGTCTCTTTTTTTTTGTTTGTTTTTGTTTTTTGGGCATCATTGCCCTCTGATGGTGGGAATAGGAGGCCCAGCCTTTGCTCCTGTGGAGCTGCTGCTGGAATTGAACCTCCATCCCACTGGGATGCAGTTCCGCACACAACCACTACACCACCAGGGCTCAGCCCCCAAGATCTCTCTTATACCCTAAAACATACCTCAATAAAAATAAAACAGAAATCCTCACATCTAGACCAAAAGGCAACATAAAAATAAACAGAAAAGAGTGAAGTTGTTAAGCAAAAAGGGTGAAGAAAGCTGATGGTGCCCAGTTATCAAGAGATATAGTGTCTGGAGTCTTAAAGGATTGAAGGTAAACAAGTGGCCATTGAGTTCAGAAGCAAAATAGCCCACATGGAAGAAGCACACCAGCCTGTGTGACCATGAGGTATTGAAGGGATCAGGTATCCAGCATCAAAGAAGCAAAAATCATATCATTGTAATGAGGGGAAGTACAGATTTGGGATCCAAAGCCCATCTGTAAGTGATGGGACAGCCCCTCACAGAAGGGTCGAGCCATTCAAGATGCAGTGTATCGATGATGAAACATACAACTTCCTCTCCTTTTTCAATGCTCCCTCCCCCCAACTATCATGATCCCAATTCTACCTTACAGATCCAGCTAGACCAGATAGGAACCTAAAACATAGGGAACCCAGGACATATGACCCCTTCAGGACCAGTGATGAGAGTGGTGATACTGGAAGGGTAGAGGGAAGGTTGGGTAGAAAGGGGGAACTGATTATAAGGATCTACATATAACCTCTTCCCTGGGGAATGGATAACAGAGAAGTGGGTGAAGAGAGACACTTGACAGTGCAGGATATGACAAAATAATAATTTATAAATTACCAAGGGTTCACAAGGGAGTGGGGAACGGGGAGGGAGGGGAAAAATGAGCTGATACCTGGGACTTAAATAGAAAGCAAATGTTTTGATAATAATGAGGGCAACAAATGTACAAATGTGCTTGATATACAATGTATGTATGTATGGATTGTGATCGGAGTTGTATGGGCCCCCAATAAGAGGGGTTAAAAAAAAATGAAGTTGCAATGGGTTCAATTTAATGCTCTAAATTATTTCTTGAATTTATGTACAAAGAAATACAAAAGAGGTTATGAACCGAAAAGAGAGTGAGCACTGGTCTCTGGAGTGAGCAGCAGAGGACAAGAAGCCTGATGGAGGGGATGACGCAGAGATGATTGAGAGGAGAATTGCGCTTGATCTTTGGGGCCCTTTCCAGTCCTGAGATTCTCAGGTGAAAGAAGGCTTGGATTCAATCATTTTCTTGATCTATTATCTTACCGTCCTAGAAACTTGCCGATAGCTCCATTATTCTGATTCCAAGGTTTCTCTGAGCAGCTAAAATAAAAGGATCTTTTTTTTTTTTTTTTTTTTAGGCACCACTGCCCTGGTGGTGGGAGTAGGAGGCCCAGCCCAGCCTTTGCTCCTGTGAGCGGGAATTGAACCTCCATCCCAGTGGGCCGCAGTCCCACGCACAACCACTACGCCACCGGGGCTCAGCCTAAAAGTATCTTATTACTTGTCTTGGATCTTATTACCACTATGATCAGAGAAATATCACAATGGACGGCTATAATAAACAAACGCATTCGTTGTCGATGAAGCTAGAAATCTGAAGTCACAGCTCTGGTTCCAGGGGAAGGCTTTTTTCTGTGCAGGCTCAGGAGGAAAGTCCTTGCCTCTTCTGAGCTTAGGTGAACTTCATGTGGCTGTCACCTCTATTTTCCCCATCTCTGCTTGCTTGTCTTAATCTCTTTTTTATTTCAAAAGAGATTGATGAAAGATGCACTCTATGTTAGCCTTACCTCATTAACATAAACAATAATGATTTCATCCCAAATGGCATTATAACCACAAATACAGGTATTAGGACTTACAATGCACATTTGGGGGGATGTATCATTAAATTCATTACTGTAGTGATCCACTACCCAGACAGTCAACAAGGCATCTAAAGCCCTCAGGGGCCAGGAGGTCAGGCCTGTTAGTTCTGCCCACCACAGAACCCATTATAGTAAAATTATACAATCTTACCTTCTTGGGAAAGTGATTTTGTCTTTTCTAGAGTAGAGAGAAGGTTGAAGCACATGAAGTGGAGGAAACTGGAACAGACCTGGTTTAGAGCTGAGTGCCTTAGAGGGAGAAGAAAGAATGAGATAAAATTGCTCAGAAAGCATTATACCTGCCACATTCCTTGGACACCACTGTTTTGTGCCAGATCCCTATGAATTGTAGGTGACTCTTTGGACAGGGTAAAAGAGGTCCTGGGAGGGCTGTGAAACCTATTTCCTAAAGCTGTAAATTAGGCACTAAGCTCTCACTGAGAACTTATTGGGAAAAAAAATGAGGGAGAGAAAGCTAGATTCTATATACCGGTAACAAGACAGAAAAAAATTATTTTACTTTTTTTAAATTTTTAGGCATCACTGTCCTCTCGTGGGAGTGGGAGGCCCAGCCTTGCTCCTGGAGAGCTGCTGCTGGATTTGAACCACCAGCCCAGTGGGCAGCAGTCCTGCACTCAATCACTATACCACCTGGGGCTCAGCCAGACAGAAAAATTTTTTAGAAGTGCCCCTGTCCTGGACAGAACTGGAGGAGCACCTCAATCCCAGCAAGCAGGACACAATTAAATCCAAGATAGGGAGTCAAGGGGTAAAACCAACATCCAAATTCTTGGCTTTGAACCTGTAGTCCAGATGGTCTCCTATATTCTCTCCTGAATATTGAGTGTTCTAGTTAAGAGATGGGAGCAGAGCGTGACACCATTCTGTGGTCACTTGTGGACAGACTGACCGTGGGTAGGAAAAGACTCAACTGAATCAATGCTGAGATAGAAGCAAATGAAATGGGACATTCCAGAAGCTGTTCCACAAACCAATTCGACAGACAGAGGCAGCCCCTGTCTTCTGTGCAAGGGCAATTTCTACCATGCTGGCAGCAGCTAGAATTAAGACCCTCTTTGGTAGACAGGGCATCTTAGAAGTTGGGAGAGGAGACACGTGGAGGACAGCCTGGGACCTGGAGAAACTGCCACCTCAGCAGAAGCGGAAGAAGAGCTGTGCTGACATCCCCCCTCCTGCCAGGTCTGCCCCTGCCCCTGTGAGGGGCTCAGCTTCCCCACTGGTAAAATGAGGGATTTGACAGATGACCTCTAACATCCCTTCCCGTTTTGTCATGGCACAGTGCTCATCCAAGTTTCACACAAAGAGTACTACCCCAAGCACATGGAAGACTGTTCACAGAAGCACAACCAGCTCACAGCTCAGTAACTGTGTCAAATCCCTCACAGTTTTAGGACTGCAGTATTTTTGGGGGGGCATCACTGCGCTCTGGTGGTGGGTGTAGGAGGCCCAGCCTTTGCTCCTGTGGAGCTGGAATTGAACCTCCATTCCAGTGGGCCGCAAGAACTGCAATATTTTTAGATAAATAATTCACGTGGCGTGGTTTTTTGCCAAAGAAGCCCTCCCTACCCTCTATTAGTTTCTTAAACTGCTATACTAATTTTTTTTTTTTTGGCCATCACTGCTCTCGGTGGTGGGAGTAGGAGGCCCAGCCCCACTGCTGGAATTGAACCTCTGTCCCAGTGGGCCGCAGTCCCATGCACAACGACTATGCCACCAGGGCTCAGCCCGCTATACTAATTTTTAAAACATAAAATTAGCATAGCACATTTATGAAGATATCTAGGGGTAAAGTTGGCATATATATGTAATCTGCATAAATATAAGGCAAATAAATCTGCCAGAAATTCCTTTTGTCAAGGAAACAGCAGTTCCTGGCCATTCAGTTCTGCCTGAAACTATACATACCTCAGACCACTGCAGAATCTGGTTTTCAGCTCCAGGATGAGGCGTATGAAGGATGAGGAAGCTTGGGAGAAGTGGGGAGAGGGCAGAAAGCTGTAAACCAGACTGGTTACAGAGTTCCCAGGTTTGGGGTATTATAGTGCACTGGTTTGGGAGTAATATCAAGTTCAAATTTTCCTCCACCACTATTAGTGTGACTCTGGAACGATTACTCAGTTTCCTCTGAGACTCATTAGAAGCCTGGGAAATGTAGCAACTACCACACAGGTTGCTGAAAAGCTCTGTAAGATAAAGGTGCGCAGAGCATCCCTCAAGTACTTTGCTCCAAGAGGATGTGCTATAAGCTCAGACAGGAACCTCGATGGCATGCCCGGAGAAAGATGGATTCTCGGGAGAACTGCCTTTAGGACTACTGTTTGCTGGAGGGCAGTTTCGTCTACTCAACACCGGGCAGCGCAGACGTGGATTCTGATTGAGTACTCACAGGTCTGCCTCCCTCCTGACCCAACTTGCACGTTTGCTGTGACCTACCAAGCTTCTTGGAGAACTTCTCCCTCATGCGAGGAACAATGACAAACATACTGTGTAGAGTTGAGAAGAAAACTTCCATCAGGGCTGGGTGGGCGGTCTGCTCAGAGTGCCTCTGTAAGAATCAGGACTGAGCTTCAGAAGAAATAAAAACTAGCATCTTAATCCAGCAACAGGAGATCAGAGCCCTTCAGTTTGCGGGAAACAAGAACAATTAGGGAACCCGAAGTCTCAAAGTTAGATCCAAGGTTTGGATATGCTACCTAGGAGATTATCCTCCATCCCAAATGTAAAAACAAGAATAACAAGAACAAATGAAACCTGGTATGTCAAAACACTATATATTCTTTTTACTACTAGATTTCTAATAATAGCATACAGCTCACAAACTACCTTCTTATTAACTTCATGTATTCCTGAGCATGGCTATGTGGTGGATCAGTGTAGTAATCGGAGATTACTACAGGAGAAAAACTTAGGCTGTCATCCAAGTTCTGCAGAGAGGGTCATGTGCTCCTGAGCCGGTCACCTCCCCTCTCTGACTCTCATTTCCCTCATCTGAATATAGCCGAGGTCTCAGAAATAGTCTTGGCTTTGGTTTTCCAACAAAGTTGGGTTTGTTCACTTGATTTAAATTATAGAAGCAATATATGCTAATACGGAAAAGTAGAAAGCAGCAATGACATAGCGATGTTCTGAACCTGTCTGATTCTAATGACCTGCCAACAGGGAAGGCAGGCAGAGCAGGAGAGGAAAGCATGGTAAGTTGCCTACGCTGTTTGGGGGTTGTGGTGAGACAGTGCATGAGTCAAGGCTGCAGCTGGGCACCTCCCTCTGTGAGCACAGCCTGGGACCAACCCGCCTGCCCTGCCCTCAGCAGCTATTTCAGGGAAGTGCCACACTCATGGCCCAGAGTCAGAGCCCTGCTGCCACCTACTGTTCCCAGTAGATGTTTAGAAGGAACAGGGGCTCCACCTTTGATCTCCAAACCTCAAGCAGGAGAGTGCTTCCTGGAAGCCAGGGGGTCTGACCCCTGCTCTTCCTCCCCAGCCCCCTCTTTTCCCAACCCCGCATTCCTTAGTGGTATTGAATCCCAATAGTCACTGCTACTCTTTATAAGACAAACGTGGGCAGCTCTAAGGGCTTGCTTTGTCACCCAGGTGAGGTCAGCCTCAGTGAATTCAGAGCTTATCTGGGAAGCGGGGGAAGTTCAAGTTTCCATCTCACAGGCTCATTGGGAGAACTGTGGCAGGCAATATGAGGCCCCTCCACTCCGTAAGCAATACATGATTCCTGATTGCTCCTTGTCCTAAGAGGCAGCATTTTGTTTCCTAATAAAAACTATACTTTATTCTTAAAACCAAAGGAGAAGTGACTATAAAAATAACACTCTGAGGCTCTTAGTTGGTCCAATTGCATGAACACTGGCCTGTACCTCTCAGTGCACCTTGCCCTCAGTCTTCTCTCCCCCCGAGAAACTGGGGAACCCACCAAAACCATAGGGATGCACAGGGAGTCACAGATATTGAGGAGAAATTCAGAGAAGGCCTCCAAGGTGTCTTCCTTCTCGGCGTTTGGAGCACGTGGAGCTGTGAACGGGTTCTCCTGGGCTGAAGGCTCACTCTGGAATTCCACAGCCAACCTGAGAAATCAGCGTGCATCAGTCCATCACATAGGGTGCACAGAAGAGCACCCACCTAAGATAGCCTGAACTTGGGGGCCAGGAAAGCATCCTCATCCTCAGATCTGGAAAAGTCGGGGACCTCAAGAAGGAGATGATGAACCCTCTGTCCTCACCAGAGTGCTATGTCCCCCACCTTCACCGTCCCATAAGACTCTTGAGCCCTACCTGGAGGGCTTCCCTGAACATACATGCTGCTGCTCACTCCACCACTTTGCCTCTGCACAGGCTGTTCCCTCTCCTTGGAATGTGCCTTGTGATCTCTCTACTCCTGCTGTCTAGCTCCAGGCGGCACACAGGAAATACAACAAACCTTTGTTCACTTGAACTGAATAAATTCTACACACATTCGACAAGCATTCGGCATGCTTAGGGGAGCGATGGGAACAAAGCGGCGTGAAACGGCACGGGAGCGAAGGTTTTGTGGATCTGAAAACTCACACCCATCCAGCCGCTGAGTCCTGGCAAGTCTATAGGACAAGTTAGCACTGCCCCTCTGTGACCCTTTACATGTGCTCTCCCATGGCCAGAGCAGCTGCTGCTTTCCAACTGCTGAGCTTGTGTTTGGCAGCCTACTGCACAACCACGATGCTAACAGGGCTCCTGCTTGAGCGGCCCTCTCTCTGGCCCCGTCTCATAGAATCCGACTGTTGTGATCAATAAGGTTTTCACGGGTGGACTGCTGTTTGCCAGGCTTTTCTTCCTGGTCTCCTTTGTCTGGAGACTCATCTGAAACTAGTTAAGCATCATCACAGCACACAGCCTCCATGGATTGACGAGTGCTGGCTGTGCATGAGGCACACTGCCTGGATTCGAACACGAGTCTCCAACGTGGAAAGTGAGAATTCTACCAGTGAACCACTACTGCCATCAGCAAAGGTTTTGTTTTTTTGTTTTTTTTTTAATTTTTTTTTTCAGCAAAGGTTTTACCAAGAGAGGATCGTTGGTATAAATTCCCTGTCCATGAACCACTGTCTTCAAATCTGGTCCACTCCACATCCCACCTCAGGCCTCCCTCTGGTTTCCCGGCTAAGGTCCTCCTATTAGGCAGAGCAGAAACGAAGTGCTGCTTCTAGAACTTCCTCCTTAGTCTGAGTTTCCTTTCACTCTGGCACTCCCGGCTATTGCTTCAGATCACACCGGGCCTCTCACCTGCAGGCATTTTGAAAGCCCTCCAGAGTGTCCAAGAGGAACTTTCCCCTGCGCAAAAGGGCCTTTTCCGAGTCTCTGTTGGAGGCGTGCCCCTGACGTGAGAGGGAGAGAAGAAATTGTCAATCGAGAACCTATTCTGCTTTCTGGTCTGTGTTTGGACAGGCCTCTTCCCCCGCCCACTCAGGGCTGACCATTGCCAGACACTGAAATGTAACACTTATGAGCAGGAATCGACTCGAAGGCCGTGCATTTGGTAGTTTTCAGTCTGTTGCTTTGCGTGCCCTGGAGCCAATTCCAACTTACAGGGCCCCTACATGATCGAGTAGAATTGCCCCTATATGTCTCAGAGGTGGTCGATCTTCCTGGGAGTAAAAAGGTTCATATTTTCCCCAGACAGTGGCTGATGATTTTGAACTGCTAAGGTCAGCAGCCCAACATGGAACCTACTACATCACCAGACTCCTCGCTTTACAGCATTTAATAATTCCATTAAAAATAGTAGAGAGGGGGCTGAGCCCTGGTGGCGTAGTGGTTGTGCACAGGACTGCGGCCCACTGGGATGGAGGTTCGATTCCAGCTCCACAGAGCAAAGGCTGGGCCTCCTACTCCCACCACCGGAGAGCAGTGATGCCCCCCCCCCACCCAAATAGTAGAGAGGGTCCTACGAAAACGAAGACAAGTGTAGTAATGAGAACTTACCTGCAGCCACCCACTGGTCACAGAGAAACGTTTAAACATGTTTTGACCGGAATAAACCCCTACAGGTGTGCATTGGAGGCCTCTTAGCAACATAATGATGGACAGAAGATAGGGGTGGAAGGGGAAAATCAGGCATAACTCCTGGATTTGGGGGCTGACCTACAAATAAGTAATTTTGGGCTATTTCTTTAGTTATGAATGCCCTGCTACATTTCAATGCTCACTCTCTGTTATCTCAAATAACTCAATCCCCATTGACAGCTGTGTGAAAGCAATAAAGCCTTTATCTTAAAAAAAATAGCAGCGAGGGAAACTTTAACAAGTTACCTTCCAGTGAATCACTGTACTGGCTCTCGGCCTATTACATGGCATTAGCCTGACTGGTTGAATGCTAACACCCCTATTTCTCCAAAACAAGAAATCTCATCACCTTCATTATGAAGAACTTTAGCTTCCAAAGCCAGTACCAAGGGGGATGGGGTGGAGGAGAGAGACAAACAAACATCAGCATTCATGCAGTATCAATTCTGATACCCTAATTTCAAGGGCTACTCACGACCAATCAATTATAACGCACTGGATATTGGTCAAGCACTTACCAATTCCCAGGAGTCCAGCATTAAATGATTTGTGTGTGTGTGTGTGTGTGTTTAACACACCTGCTTGGACAGTAAAGAGATAGTACACAGACTGGGAACTAAATACTGTGGCACTTGACTACCCAGGCTCAGGTCTTTGCTAGCTTTGGACTGTGGAGAACAGTCATCTAACCCCTCCGGATCTCACAGTTTCTTCACCTTTACAGATGGGGACAGTGATCCTCAGGCCTTACAGCTCTACGTTTGGAGAAAGGAGCATTGCTCTGGGGGCGGTGCACAGGGGCGTGCACTATAAAATGGCACAAGGGAGGGGAGGCGTAGGCAGTGCATGAATTATCCTTCTAGAATGCATTATGGCAGGACCTGGAGGGCACTGACCAGGGGTCCTCTGTTCAGTGGCGTCTGGGAGAAATCCGCACACCGATTCAGCATGGCTTCGATCAGAGTCCGCAGCACTCTGTACTGCACCGGGGGGGAGTTCTGGTGATCCTTCCTGCAGCCAGAGAGACAAGAGCAGTCTGAGGGCATGGCAAGGGTCTTCCCAGGTACGAGATTCTAGATATGAGAAGGGAGGGTACAATCTAGCGCAGTGGATCAGAACACAGGCCTCCAATCGGACCCAGTAAAAGTTCAGGCGACATTCCCCTTGCTGCTTGACTTTGCACACACTCCTTCCCCTCTCTGAGTCGAGGTCTCCTCATCTACTAAGCGGGCATTCGTAGTACTCTCCTTGAAGAATTATTCTGAGAGTCCAACGAGACCATGTATACCAAGCGCTTAGCACAACACTTAACACAGTGAGTTCTCATTTGACTATCATTGTTGTCATTAAGGACACGGAGGGTTTGCTACCGGATAAAACAAAACCCACACTACGATCAATTCGAATCAGTCCAATTCTTTTGTCATTTCATTTCCTGTCTTGCTCGAATGGAAATGTGATGCTGGAGCAGACCTGTTGGAGCCCTGGCTTGAAGCTGGCTATCAAGAAGCAAGAAGTTACTCTTCAATGTGGCTGCATGAAGAGCTATACACATGACTACTGTTCTCCAAGAAGTGAAGCCCAAATAGCATACTGGACACACGTTATCTTCTGTTCCATGAAGCACCCCAATAAATCACAGTAGGAATAAATCATAGAAAACAGAAGAGATCATCAACAGGCGACAGACATCAACATATTCTAGCAAGATAAAAAAAAGTAATGATAATGTACCAGGTTGAACAGTGTTCCTCCAAAATTCTTATGTCCCAGAAGCTTTGAATGAACTGATTTTTGTGTCTTTACAGATGGTAGTAGTTAAGTTCGGTGGCAGTTATATAATGTAACTGAATGTAACCTAATTTTTGTGTCCTTACAGATGTTATTAGTAAAGTTCGGTGGCAGTTACATAATCTCCTGTCAACTTGAGTGAAGTGGTCGTAGCCAATCAGGTGATGCCTCTGTGTGGGTATGGCTCTCTCTTAAGCATTCTGGGAACTTTTGTCTTCCTTGTAGGGGGCAGGACACACACTCTCTCAGCTACACATTCCTGATGACAAGCCACATGGAGCCATGCTGGTGGCAGCCACACCAGCACTGAGATGCTTTCACTACCACTGCATCCACAAGACTTTCCACCATGTGGCCTATGATCGTCCCGCATTCAGCATCATTGCATGTGTTTTGTGAGTCTGTAGAGGAATTTATGAACAAAGACATGGGTCAATATTGGACTCATGGACTTGATCTGAACTGGGCTGGGATGTTTTCTTAATATACAATTACTTAGGGCTGAGCCCCAGTGGCGTAATGGTTATGCCCAGGACTGTGGCCCACTGGGTTGTAAGTTCAAATCCAGCAGCAAGGCCAGGCCTCCGACTCCTACCACGAGAGGGCAGTGATGCCCCCCCCCAAAAAATAACAACAACAAAAAAATACAATTACTTTTTGATGTAAGATCTCTCTTACACATATTTGAGTGACTCTAGATTTGTTTTTTAGTCAAACCTAACACAAGGTCACAGTGGATTTGTGTGAAATCTCAACCAAATCACTGGAGTCCTTATGAGACCATGTGAAGAAACAAAGGCCCAGACGCAGAAAAGAACCCCATGGGGTGATGGAGGTAGGACCGGAATGAGGCAGCTGCCAGGAGCATTCGAGCTTGAGTCCCTGAGCGTTGCACCTTCAGAAGGTTACAGATTACAAATCCATTTTGAGTCTCCACATAAACTCAGCCTCCACTGAATTCTTTATGACCACTGACAGACAGTGTGATAAGCCTAATCTTCAGGCAGCGTGCTTTGGACAGTCTATTTCTGTCACCCCCTTAGCCAGTTGGGGAGAAGTAGGATGGATGGCCTTTGGGGGCTTCCCTGGGTGTGCCCTTAATGAAAACGGATGTGCTAGAGCTTCGTGGTCATGAGTCACACCTTGACTCTCCTGGTTCCGGGGTTCTGAATGACTCTTGTAAGCTCTTCTGTCCAACATAATGTGAGTGTCCCAATCATGGTCCTGCTCCCGCTTCTGTAGACCCACCTGTGATGTACTGATCTGCCACCAATCATGCTTTTGTGAGAGCTTTCTTTGTCACCTTGTTCTTCTTAAATATCTGTACCTGCAAACCCTTGGATGCCATTATGACCTCCTGCTAACAGTCTCCCTCATCAAGGTGATGTGTCTTTGTCTGTTCCTATTTATAAATTAACAAATGCTTCTCCTTAAATTTATTGTGAGACCTCTTTTGTCCCCCTAAAACAAAATCAAGAAACACAACCAGGAACTCATAAGGGGTTAAAAACTCATCCCTAGTCTTCAGAGTGGTGATTCTATTGACACTTGGATTTGAAGCTTGCAGTCTCCCAAACAGTAGGAGAATAAATTTCTGGGTTTTTTAAAGTCACTTAATTTGTGGCATTTGTTATAGAAGCAGCAGGCTATTGAGACATTGGTACATAATAATAAAAAGATTAAATACTGCCAGAAAACGAAACAAACAAACATAGGTGTTCCAGAAAGAGAGCAGAGCGAAGACATTATCGGAAAGACAAGACATGTTCCTGGGAGATTTAGGAAACTAATACAAAAGTGAGGAAATGGCCCTCGAGAAAATGCAAACGAAGAGGAGCTGTCAGGTGCAGAAGTGACAGGTGCACAGAGGGCAATCAGAAACCCCTGGGAAGGCAAGCAGCAATTTGACCAACCGTGGCCTAAGCACATCTAGTTTGAGTAAGTGGTGGATTACAAGAAAAAAATGATCTGTTTGGCCGTGGTGCTAAGATCACGCTCCTTTGAGGGGCACAAGAATAGTAACAGTCGACTGACTTTAGTAATAAATAGGGCTTGACATTATAATGTAAATGCTAGTACTTGTCATTATCATGTAAATGATAGTTCTTGCTATTATAATGTAATGCTATTTTTTGTTTTAATTTTAAGTACCTATCTAGAGTCAAATCGAAAAGTCTTAAATATAGTTATAGAGGAAACTTTAAATAGTAACACCAGTAAGTTGAGAGGTGGCAGGCAGAAGAGAGAACGAAGTTTATGTGTTACCATCCGCAAGTGGCTAATCCCCAGTGAGAAGTCAAGCTGTGCTGTTTCAAATTAAGGAAACAGCAATAGACATCTTTTAATATATCACTTAATCTGTAAACAAAATAACTAGCAAAACATGCCAAGAAGATGTACTGAAGTGAGGATGATGTGAGCTGAATCGTGATCCTTTATACTAGGGTCCTTTACCCCGTGGAACATGTCTTCCACTGGCAAATAAACAAACACCATTATACACAGGTTGTTTAGATTTAGGGATTTAGTCACCAGAGCTAAAACTGAAACAGTTCAACGTAGTTTCCCTCAGGAAGTGAGAACAGGGTTAGAGAATGGTTTCTTTTCATTTCAAACCTTTTTTTTTTTTTTTTTTTTAAGGCATCACTGCCCTGGTGGTGGGATTAGGAGGCTCAGCCTTTGCTCCTGTGAGCGGGAATTGAACCTCCGTCCCAGTGGGCCGCAGTCCCGCGCACAACCACTACGCCACCGGGGCTCAGCCCATTTCAAACCTTTTAAACACATCAGAAGCCTATTGTAATTCCTTCTGTTCTGTTTTGGGCGTCCCCATGGTGCTGTGGTTACGCAGCTCACTGCGGACAGGAAGATCGAGGTTTGGACCAATGAGACGCACTCAGGAGAAGGATGGGGCGCTCGGACTGACAGGACAGTCTTGGAAACCGTAGGGGCCAATTCCACTGTCCTACACGTTGCTATGAGTCGGAATCAACTTGATGGCGGGAGGTGGGTACTACTTTACTCTTTATTATTTGAGTACCATATATTATCCTGTTAGGAATTTAAAAGAGAAACTATTGAAGTAAAAGGGAAGTGTGAAAGGGACTTTCAAAAGCTTGTGGAAAAATCCCATCATGTTGAAATTCCATTTTTCCATGACTTTTTGAAGCTCCCTCGTACCTAAATGAACGAACAATGGTTCCCTCTATCTTTCAACTTTTCCCCCCAAGAATCTTAAGACAGAATTTCTGGTATTATCCCTAGGACCTCTAAATCTTGCCATCCACGTTAACATCCCTCATTCACTTCCTGGCTACCTAGCAGAGGTGACCCCAGTCTGCCCGTTTGTCAAACTGTGCTGGTGCGCGTGCTGCTGGGATGCTGCCAGCCATGCCACCGGTGTTTCAGACACCAACATGGTCAGCGAGGGCCGGGTTTCGGTGGAACTTCCAAGGGACATGAACTGGGAGGGAGTGCTGGAGGTCTTCTGAGAAGACCTTACTTGAGGTTCTTCTATCCGCTTGTCGAGAACGCCTTCCAAATAATAGGGCTGCACCATGCAAATAAGGTGTTGGGGGCTGTGCCTCGAGGATCGACCAGTCTTGCCATTCCCTTGGGCATGAGAGAGTCATCGCAGAAGCAGGGGCAGAGAGAAAGCCAGGATCATCAAGAACGAACAGGCCCCAGGGGAGCAGGTGGAAGATCCCGGGTTGCGGGTAGCAGCGGCAGCAGAGCAGCAGAGAATGCCGCCGCTGAAACAATGAGGCAGTGAGGCAGGGGGGGAGGCGTCTTCCTGACCCAAAGAGCCCAAGGCCAAGGGACCACATGACTGAGAAGCCCAGGCCCAGAAAGACTTGGCTGCTGCTGAAGTAGACGCTGTTGGGTATCCATGACCGTATCCTTAATGTTCTCTGATTCTGGCTTAGGGAATTCTATTAATTTTCCCAATAAACCTCCCTAACAGTGAGTCCTATCTGTGAGTTCTGTGTGGCCATTGCAACGGATTATCAAAGCCACAGAGGTGTGCTATGGGAGGAATGGCTGGCAGTTAAGCAATGATGCAATCATCTACCACAATGAGATTTGATACGGGCAGATACGCAGCTGTAAGGGAATGCGGGTGATGGCACAGTGGTTAAGCATTGGCCTGGTTCAAAACCACCAGGTACTTCATGGGGCTTTCTACTCCCATGAAGAGTTAGTCTTGGAAATTCACAGGGTCAATTCTATCCTCTCCTACAAGGTTACTGTGTTGGGATTGACCCAAACAAACGTTTAAGTTTGTCTTTTTGTTTGTTTCCTTGTCTGAGCCCTTGCTCGGGTCATGGCTCTACCCAGCCTTGCATCTTCCAAGAAATAAAATGAGAGAGGAGTGGAGCGGGAGGGGCCTATACCACAAGAAAGAGAGGGTCTGCAGGGAAGTGGGTGAAGGGAGACATCAGACAGTGTAGGCTATGACAAAATAATAATAATGTATAAATTGTTGAGGGTTCGTGGAGGAAGGGGGGGTGGGGAGGGAGAGGAAATATGAGGAGCTGATACCAGGGGTTTACGTAGAAAGAACGTTTTCAGATTGACAATGGGAACAAGTGTACAAATGTGCTTTGCATAAACGGATGGATGTATGGATTGTGATGGGAGTTGGATAAAATGATTTAAAGAGAGAGAGAGAGAGAGAGAGAGAGAGAGAGAGAGAGAGAGAGTCTGACATGTAAACAGGAGTTCCAGAAAGGGAGAAAACATAAAAGCATTAGAGGGAAGACAGAATTCAAGACCCTGGCTCTGGCAGGGCTCTAGGTCCACAGAGATGGAAAGACCAGCCTCCTGGGTCTCGCACCTTAAAAACGCAGCAATGGCTTTCATGGCTTCGGCTGCCACCTCCAGCACCGGGCTGCTTACTGCCTCTCGCAGGGCCCAGGCTGCATCTCGGCACATGGCTGAGCTTGGGAACAGCTTGATCTCCTCCGGCTGCCTGAGAAAGGGTCAATCAGGGAGAGGGTGTGAACGCCCACCATTGCCTCCGCCCTCCCCCTCTCCCCCACCCTAGACGTCAGTCCTTCACATATCCCCTCCTTCAAGCTAGCTTTTGCTCACCGGGTCAGGATCTCCGCAAAGAGCAGCAGGCCCTGCTTGTGCAGGTCTGTGTTGTTCACTCTCAGGCTGACCTGCAGGCTCCTCACCACGGACTCGATGCCTGCCTTGGGACGACACACCAGGGTGCCGCGATCAGCGTTCTGTCTGCAGCTCCACCGCGCACCCAGGAGAACGGAGGAGCCTGGGCAGCACGTAAAGGCTGGAAGCCCCGTGGGCAGGGTCTTGGCAGGGCTGAGTTGCCGGGGCCAACTGAGAGATCTTTGTGAGCAGACCCTCAATCGATTCACCTCTGCTTCACTGACACCCAGGACAAGCCATGACCCAGGCCCTGGCCTCAGGGTGTGCTTCTCTTGCTGGTAGTCAGGTCACACCCCCACCCCTGCAGGAAGCCTTCTCTGGTGCCGTAGACCAAGTGAGGACCATGTCCTCCCACAATCCCAGCGGGCTTCCCTTTCGCAGCATCAAATCATCTTACACTAAACTGCCTGTTTCCATCAAAAGCTCCACAAGGGTAGAGGCCACATTATGTGGATCACCAAATCCCAGGGCTCGGCCTGGTGCCTGATGTAGAACAGGAATCAGAATATAAAATCAATGGCTGAATGTGTCTAGTCAAAAGGCTACAGTGGGGCTGAGTCCCGGTGGCGTAGTGGTTGTGTGTGGGACCGCAGCCCACTGGGACGGAGGTTCAATTCCAGCAGTGGGGCTGGGCCTCCTACTCCCACCACGGAGAGCAGTGATGCCCCCCCCCAAAACAAAACAAAACAAAACAAAACAAAAAAAGAACAAAAGGCTACAGTGAAAAAAAAGTCTGATTTTTCAAGTCCCAGATAGGGAAGAAATCACTAACAAAGGAAATCACTTCAAAAAATTTTGAAAAGATAATACAGCATAATTCAGGGACTAACTTATAAATATCTGGGATACAGGCAAGAACTGAATCCAAGCCCCCTCTATCTTGTTTTAAGATAAAACAAGAAGTCAGTCAGTGGCATGGCGATAGGAATGTCTTTCCCTTACTAAAGCGTCTATTCATAGAGACTTCTGCTAATCTATGTCTGAGTCCGTGGGTGGTAGGATCTGGTAATGTACAACCCAAACATTTGGAGGTTCAAGTCCACCCGGAAATATCGTGGAAGTCCCAATGACTCGCTTCTGAAAAGTCAGAACACATTTCTCCTCTGACACATGTGGGGGTGCCAGGAGGGGGGGGGCTGACTCTGCAACAACTAGTTCAATCCATCAAACGCAGAACCATTTGAATTCGAAGAAGGGTGTGTGAATATCAATACATGCATGTGAAATCTGGTCATGAATTTGGACTGATGAAAAGGACCAGCTCAAGCACCCCATCTGCCCACCCACCCAAGGTAGAGGTCATCACCCTGTCACCGCTGCTGCTCCTCAACCGCAAGACACTGGCCGTCCCCACCCCGGAGCTCACTCACGGTGGAGCCCACTACCAACCGTACACCGTGTGGCACTTAGAGAAGAAGAGCGGCTCTTCCGCCAGGAGGATCAAGCAGTTGTAGATGGACCAGATGAGCACTTCACTGGAGGAGGAGAGGTGCTCAAAGAGGAACTCTGGCAAGAGAAGAACACAATGAATGGCAGCTGTGTGCTCGGGCCCCCTTAACTGAAGACAGGGCCCAGGCTTTATCCCACGGCTCACTCCTACCCTTTCATCTGTGTACACACGCTTCCCGGGAGGGACAGGGTCACCCACCCGGAGATGAACCTGCAAATGTCCATGGGGTTCAGCCCCCAATCTCTTCTTTTTAACAGAGGGGAAATGGAGACCCGGAGTGAGGCACCATTGGTGGCACTCGGGTCCCCTAAATCTCAGAATGGGAGGCAGCATGACGTAGACAAGGGGGCTTACAAAGCTACAGAGAGGCTTGGCTTTAGATCCCATCTCTGCTGATGGGTCCCTTCTGAGTCTTCCCTATTCACACAGTGGCAGAGCTTGGGATCTGGGCATGGGAACATTTGCAGTACACCGCAGGGAATCCTTCTGGGCTCACGGCAGGCCCTTGGGCAGCATTAGTTCCCTGTGCATTCCTGAGCCTCTCTTGTTTCATTGCTACTGGCGAAATAAATGACAGAGATCAGCAACACATGGCTCAAATTATGTAAGTGTGCTATGGCAAGAGATTCTGGCTTCAGGGAGCCAACTTCATACCATCTGCCATGTGCCTCCAGTCTGGGTTATCAAAGGACCCCCAACAAAGCAGCTGCCGCTGCCCCTATGAAAACAACAGGCCCCCAACCAGGGGTGCTCGAAAGAGGAAAGACCCACCTACCTGGGATGTCGGCATGGATGAAGGCCAGAGCATGCTTCACTGGGGAGTGGATCAGCACTGCAGTTATACAATGGGCACTGGCCACCTGCAGGGTCTCGTCTCTTGACAGGAGAAGCTGGAAAAACAAGCAGGACCAAAGAGCCTGTCACACCACTGCAGGACCAGAGGGGACCTGGGGCACCTGGAGGAGGGGCCTCACTTGGTTCTAGCGGGCGTGGCAGCAGGTAAGGGTGGTGCTCAGGGAGAGGGGCCACCCCTGTGGGAAGTCACACTGGGCAACAGGCAGTGGCAAAGAGGATGGCAGGACACAGTGTGCACTCCTCCAGTGGCACTCAGAGAACGCAAGTCCATCACCAGGGAGTGCCCCTTGGCAAGGATACGCTCACATTCCAAGCCGGTTTTGATGTTTGCAGCAACCCCATGGCATGCCAAAGGAAGGTTCTGCTGTGAACCCATTTACAGAGTGCAGAGGTGAGAGAACGCAGCAGGTTGTTTTCTGGGGAAGAGGAGCAAGGTCAGTGAAGCATACACATAAGTATGTGATGATGAGCTATAAAGGGCTACTACTAGGAGTCTCATACAGGTATTTATCCCAAACAAAATGAGTACAAATAGGTCTCTGTGTAAAGTGGGTGGATACACACACGTTCTCTCAGTATTAGTCTCATTGAGATTAATTAGACTTGCCTTAGTCTTTTTTTTCCACTCAATCTTTTTATTCTCTTTTCACATCCATCATGCCAAGCACATTAAAAAACAAACTTTCTGTGCCATGGAAAAAACCTATCATGAGGGCAGTACTAAAAACAATTTTTTTTGGGGGGGGGATATCACTGCTCTCGGGCGGTGGGAGTAGGAGGCCCAGCCCCACTGCTGGAATTGAACCTCCATCCCAGTGGGTCGCAGTCCCGCGCACAACCACTACGCCACCGGGGCTCAGCCCCTAAAAACAAATTTTTAACAGAATTCAAGTGGACATCTTTAAGCTTTGCAACAAGTTTTTGGGAATGCTTCCCCACACTGTATATATTTTTCCATCGTCTTTCAATAGATCCAACATTTTAAGGAAAGTGAGAGAAGACCGTCAACCTGAAGGAACTATGGCTGAAGTTCAGAAAGGAATGTAAGAACGTAAAGTTACCATCGATGCAATAGCTGCTTTAGTCAAAATTGCACATGGCTTGGTAGTTTCTACTTAAAGTCAATATCATGACCTCAGCAAGCTGGCGGGTTCCAAAGGTTATGCATGAAGATCAGCTGGCTCTTTCCATCAGTCTTTTAAGCAAAACTGAAGTTAATGAAGACAATTATGAACAAATCCTAACTAGTGACAGACTTCGTTTTACCAATAAAATTCAAAGAGCCTGCAGGGTTCAGTGACTTTGGGGGAGGAGGGAAGGCCTGCTGGGCCAATTAAATTCAAGGCAAAGAGAGCAGCTCAGAAAGTTAAGGTGACAAATTTTGTATGATTCCCAAGGGGAAATCTTGACAGATTTTTCTCAAAGGACACAGGATGATCAAGGGGGGTTAAGATGAAGGAGATTTAAGAAAATGGAAAACTGCATTGGTGAGGAAAGGCCCAGGAAAGTTGAACTGAGGAATTTTTATTGAACACAACAAAGTATCTGCTCATTCTTCAAGGGTAGCAAAGACTCTCCGGCAAGAAAATTTCATTGAGAAAAACAATTTTTAAAAATAAATAAAAATAAAATAAAATTTAGGGCTGAGCCCCGGTGGTGTAGTGGTTGTGTGCGGGACTGTGGCCCACAGGGTTGGTGGTTCAAACCCAGCAGCAGCTCTCCAGGAGCAAGGCTGAGCCTCCTATTCCCACCAGGGGGCAGTAAGGCCCACAAAAAAAATGAAATAAAATTTCATTGGGAAACTTCACCCCATCCACCCTACAACCCTGATATCACCACATCAGACTTGGTTTTGTTCTCAAAATTGAAAGCACACTTAAAGGAACACAATTTGAATCCCTCAAGGATGCCAAAATTGCCATTTTCTAGGAGGTGAAATCAAAGAATGTAGAATTGGAAGGAGGGGATGGGTAGATATGCAGAAACACCATCTTAAAAAGTGTAAAGGCGGGCTGAGCCCCGGTGGTGTAAGTGGTTGAGTGCGGGACTGCAGCCCACAGGCTTGGTGGTTCAAATTCAGCAGCGCCTCTCAGGAGCAGCACTGGGTAGTGCCCACAACCACCAGAGGCAGTGATGCCCCCCCCCAAAAAAAGTGTAAAGGCAAAATCATACCCAATGTGAATGGGACATTGGACATCCCCTCACAGAGGGGTTACAGGGAAGAAAGAGCCAATCAGGGTACAGCACCGATGAAACACAAACTTTCCTCTAGTTCTTTGGTGCTTCCTTCCCCCCACTATCATGACCCTAATTCTACCTAATAAATCCGACTAGACCAGAATATGCACACTGCTACAGATAAGATGCCAAAATACAGGGACTCTAGGATAGATAAACCCCTCAGAAACAACAATGAGAATAGAGATGCCAGGAGGATTAGGGGAGGTGGGGGAGAAAAGGAGATCAGACCACAAGGATAAACCTATAACCCCCTCCCAGGGGGACAAACAATGGAAAAGTGGGTGAGGGATGACAGAGGATGATGTAAGATATGAAAATAATAATCTATAACTTATCAAGGGTTCATGAAGGAAGGCGAGTGTGAGAGGGGGATGAAATGGAGAGCTGATATCAGGGGCTCAAGTGAAAAGAGAATGCTTTGAAAATGACAATGGCGGGCTGAGCCCCGGTGGTGCAGTGGTTGAGTGCGGGGCTGCGGCCCACAGGGACAGAGGTTCAATTCCAGTAGCAGCTCCACAGGAACAAAGGCTGGGCTTCCTACTCCCACCACCAGAGGGCAGTGATGCCCAAAATACAAAAGAAAGAGAACATGACAAAGAAATACTGCCAAATTTAAGCTGAGCCCCGGAGGCATAGTGGTTGTGCACGGGACTGCGGCCCACTGGAATGGAGGTTCAATTCAGCTCACAGGAGCAAAGGCTGGGCCTCCTACTCCCACCACCAAAAAAAAAAAAAAAGAAAATGACAAAATGACAATGGCAGCATATGTGCAAATGTGCCTGACACAATGGATGAATATATGGATTATGATAATATAAGAGCCCCCAATAAAAGTATTTAATTTAAAAAAGGTGCAAAGGACTACGTCAAGAGACAGTAGCCTCACCTTTTGATATTTTTGTCCATTAAGGGTTTCTATGATTTTGTAGTGATTTTTTTCTCTTTTACTTATCCTATATTAAATTTGCTCAAGCAATGAAACCTCATATGGAACAGTGGCTGCAACTAAAGTCACTTCCTGGGTAAGTTTGCAATAATCCATAGCCATCCTCTAAGATCCATCTGTTTGTTGCACGGGCCAAGTAAGCGAGTTGAGTGGAGGTGCGGTGGGGTTCAGCACCCCTACGTCTTACAGAGAGTCCCTGGGTGGTAGCATTAGCCTGTGGAACCCTCCAGGATTGTGCTGTTGCTTTTGCCTATTTTCAAGGTAGTGGGAATCTTATTAATTTCCACTTGGCTTTTCCTACCCTAATAGTCCTTACTCCACATGTCAGGGATTCGATATAAGGGCTCTGCAAGTTGCTGAGCATGTCTGTTCCTATTATACATTCAAAAAGTAAAGACATCACTACAGGATGGGTTCAGGGACCCCTAAACACATTGTGAGGTGAACCTGAGCTAGAACTCCGGGAAGAACCTGGGGGTCTTCTGGAATTAATGCCAGTTCTGAGCCAGGGTCCTGCAATACGTAAAAAGTATGATTATCTCTTTCCCCCCAATGAACAGTCGCCCTCATAAAAGGCCATAGATCTCTTTGGGTAATGCTAGAGAAAACATTGACAATACATGTATGCAATCATATAACAGGGTCCTTCCTGAAGGGGACCTAGTCTCCTCTTCATCCAAGGGAATGTGGGCTGACTATAAACTGACTGGGAATGCATTGAGGGCTGGACATAACCTCTATCCTTGTGATGAGACTGCTACTCGCTAGAAGCCCAATTCTTTTGCTTTACAGATCTGGCAGGTATTTGGATATCCCAGTTTTCTGACTCCTAAGGACACAATGACAAAAATCATCAAACCAGACAGGTCAGGCTATTCTGATTACAGGTTGGACTCTGCTATCCAGTTCAGTAACCAGGCTCACCTTATTTTTGATGCTTAATGCCCCTGCTAACCTCTACTACCCTGGAGTCCAATCAGTCCCATTGTGGTCAGACTTCTTAATTGAGTTAGTTCAGTTCCCACTGTCAAATCTGACACACATAAAACAGCAACAGTCTTCGAAGGTGCTGGGGCTTCCTTCACAGATGTGTCCCTCACTGGCTGCAATAAAAAGTGTGCCCTCAGCACCCTCCAGGGTGGGTGCAGCCAGTAAATCCACTCTACCATGTCCACTTCTCTCAGTCCCTGGATACCTCCCTGTACAATGCCAATGCAGCTCTGGCACTTCAACTTGATTCTGTAGCGGTCACTTGCTCAATCCATGCTTCAGTGAACCAAGCAACCAAACGAATCCTTTTCTAACTTCTCGAACTGAAACACTGAATGAAGACTCGTGTTTAGTGTGGGCCCACATAAGAAAACTCACACTGACCCAACTTTATGTTCCCACACCCTTAATAATCATTCCCATACACATTTCCCAGGTTTCTGCTTGTACTTATTAGAAATGCCAAGCAGGTCTTTTGGAGGAGACCATACCTCCTCCTGTCTCACACATGGTTCTTCGCCTCCTAGAGTTCGCTGTGACCGAAGTCTACTCCTAGGTATAAAAGCAAAAATCTGAGGTGGTTGTGGGTCCTGGGGCCATTCCGAAATGTCTTAGGAAGTACCTGCCTCATATGCCACCACAAGTGGTAATTTCACACAAAGACTTCATGCACACTTGAGTTCATCTCATCAGATGATGGTGAAAAGGATGGTTTAGCAGACAGAGTACTCTATGCAGATGGGACGAAGGCCTGGTTTTGTTCATGGTAATTCAGTGGAATTTAAGGGCCCAAGGTTTTCAGCTTCCTGATTGCTATGGATTGAACTATAGCTCCCCAATTATGTGCTGTAAGCTCTAAACCCTATGCCTGTGGTAAGGAGCATGGGTGGCAGGCTGAGTTGATGTTGGGTGTCTAACCACAAGGTCAGCAGTGCAAAAACCACCAGCAGGAAGATAGCAGGGGCGTTCCCCTCTTGGGAAGATTCACAGCCTCAGAAACCCACATGGACAGTCCAGTCATGCATTACAGGGCAGCATCTGAGGCCATACGGGGGCTCAGCATTTGGCTGAGGCTTCCTGTACTTTGCTCTCCTCCCGTTTCTTTCTTTTTTAAAACCAAGTCTCCAATATCTTTACTATCTTTCAAACACCCACACACGTACACATATATAGGTACACATATGTACTGCCCACACGGTGGACAATGATTATGGATGAGGCGGGGAGGATGGGAGCACACAGACAACCTTTTTCTACTCTTTTTAGCTCAGCACCTCCTTTCAGAGGTCTACCTGTAGTTCAGGAACTCTTTTTTTTTTTTTAGGGGGGGGGTATTAATGCCTCTGGTAGTCGTGGGCACTACCCAGTGCTGCTCCTGAGAGCCGCCGTTGGAACTGCCAAGCCTGCAGGTCGCAGTCCCACACTCAATCACTTACCTGAGCTCCGGTGGCGTAAGTGGTTGAGTGTGGGACTGCAGCCTGCAGGCTTGGCAGTTCAAATCCAGCAGCGGCTCTCAGGAGCGGCACTGGGTAGCGTCCATGACCACCAGAGGCAGTGATGCCCACAAAAACAAACAAACAAACAAACAAAAATCACTTACGCTACAGGGGCTCAGCCCAGTTCAGGAACTCTTAATCAAGAGCTAACATCACCTCTGCTTCTCTCTTCATGCTTAATATAGTGCCAAACACGGGCAGGAGGTGGGGGAAGGCAGGGAGCCAGGCAGGTAGGAGAGGTGCAGTTGAGGGATTCACACAGGACAAGAGGGCAGAACAACTGCCATTGCTTGTTGCCGTTGGAGTTGACATCTTGGAACTTGGTGCAGTAGAATGTGAGGACTTTTAATGATCACACCTTACTTGGTACAGACTCCAGTGAGGCTCTCAGCCTTGATGTACAAGTCCTTGGGATAGAGGACAATGGCTCGGAAGTTACAAGTCCTCTGTTCCCTGGTGTGATTTGCCACTTTGCCAATGTTGCTATTATCCAGGGCAGCATCGATTTCATCAAGACCAAGAAGAGGGCTGCCGTGTAGGTCTGGTTGGCAAAGAGAGGGTCAGAGCTACTACTGTTCATCCTCTCCCTGACAAGTTATCCATAGGTCAGAGGGGTCGCCAGCAGCTACACAGTCAATAGTTGATGCCATCTAAGTAGGGCTTCTCAGGGTTCTCAGAGTCCAGGAACAGAGACAAGATCTTACCACGCTCATCAACGTTGGGGGCTAGAGATTCCAATGAAGCACTGAAGTGGTCAGAGCATTCCTTCCTGGCCTGCTCAAAGGTCTGCCCAGCTGTCTTGGCTCACTTTGGGGCTGCCTCGATCTTATCTGTGGTGGTCGGTAACTTGATCTTCTCCTCAATTCGCTCCTGCTCCGGCACCATTTCACCGAACTTCTTCTTTCTCTCCTTTAGTTCATCTTCTACCTTATCCATATGTCCGGAGCCATCCAGCCCGGACATGCTTGACCTTGCTACAGTCACTAGTCTGAACTCTGTTACTGTTTGTTGCCTGAGCTTAGTAGTCTATTATCTTTATAACAGTAAACAGCCCTGCCCTTTGAAGCCTGACTTTCAGACGTACTGACCTTCACTTGTTAACATGCTAATTACCTAGGCTTATAGATAAGGCATT